>JAPQWV010004784.1:0-26394 GCA_027422505.1 Craterostigma plantagineum
TGTTGGCTATATATCTATGGTTTGTATTTTTTGCATCTCTTATTTTTCATTGATTTAATGGTGTTTTATTGCAATCGTTTTATATACTTTGTTTTAAACCATTTACAGGTTGAAGTTTATTTGCTAGCTTTGATTATGTATATGTGTATATGCCTAATTGAGTGCATCCTCAAAATTATTATTATTTTTTAAATATATGACTATAGGCGCCGGTTGTTCAAAACAAACGACACAGATAATTGAGTATAGGCGCCGGTTGTTTGAAACAACCTACACAAATAATTAAGTAAAGGCGCCGGTTGTACGGAACAACCGACACAAATAACTGAGTATAGGCGTCGGTTGTTCTCAACCGGTAAGGAGCGACCTAGGGGAAAACCCTAGGTAAGCTAACCAGTGTGGGCTACCGTCTGGCAGAGGGGATGACCTGGGAATGGGCGACCTAGAGAAACCTAGCGTAGGCCCCCCAGCGTAGGTCGCTGTCATATTTATCCATATTGGATGCGAGTTCATTATGGTGCATAGTAAGTGAGCTGTGGGCCCTGAGCGATATGAGATTGAGTTTGATTCTACGAGGGTTGAGATACGTTGGCACGGACGTCTTCGCCGGGTTGAAGCGTTTTTTTGGTACAATAAAAAAACACACATTTCGAATTAAATAAGTACAAAGATGCATACTACAAAATTCAATTGTTCAAAAGGATAATACTTAGAAACTTCAAAATCACACACCAACTTGATAGGTGGACATGTTTGCGACTTGAATATTATGATAAAATGACAACATCACGATCCCAACAAATAAGTACTTCAACAATTTTTTGCATTATTTTTTAGCGCTTGAACTCTTTTCTCCAACTCCTCACATGTATCACTTAGGTCCCCAATATACTCTTTGTTGATGCCACATCTTCTTGATAGCACGCCGTCGTTGTCTGAGATATCATCTTCAATGTCGTTATCTATGGAACTCAACCATGAAAAAAATCACAATCTCCATTCCGACAATTATAAAATGGTTTTCCTTTTGTGGATTTTGTAACACTTATATCTCTAACAACAGCCACTCCTCCACATTTACACCAATGGTTATTGTATCTCAAGTCTGTTTTAACATAATTCATTAAAGCATCAGACATGTTTAGAGGCTATCTATCACTAGTACAGAATAGAGTATAGGCGTCGGCACTATAGGCGACGGTTCCTAAAAAACCGGCGCCTATACTACACGCGGTGGTTTTTTGTAATATTCTAAAAGTATGTAAGACTATAGGCGTCGTATGTTCAAATCTTTTATTTTCAGGAGAAGCTCTTTAACAGTAAAAATAGGACTGAGGTTTTCGTCGGGAAAAAACTAAAAAACTACATAATTCCCGAAATCGAGAAGGTCCTCAAGGTTGTCTTCTGTTTATTGATTCAATGTCTGATTTTGTTAAGTTTGTTTATGGTTGAAGTAGTCAAATTTAGTTACTAATTCAATCTTATATGTCTTTTTTCATTACAGAGTAAGGAGAGGCTCCTCAAGAAACAGCACAGAGAAGCCCTAGTATTCGATTGCATAATGCACATCGATGGTTGGGTGGTGGAAGGTGGTGGAAGATCACTCCGTGATAGAAATTAGGTATTAATTCAATCTTATATGTCTTTTTCATTAAACTAGTTGACCTCAATGAATATGTTGCTATATTCTGTTGGCTATATATCTATGGTTTGTATTTTTTGCATCTCTTATTTTTCATTGATTTAATGGTGTTTTATTGCAATCGTTTTATATACTTTGTTTTAAACCATTTACAGGTTGAAGTTTATTTGCTAGCTTTGATTATGTATATGTGTATATGCCTAATTGAGTGCATCCTCAAAATTATTATTATTTTTTAAATATATGACTATAGGCGCCGGTTGTTCAAAACAAACGACACAGATAATTGAGTATAGGCGCCGGTTGTTTGAAACAACCTACACAAATAATTAAGTATAGGCGCCGGTTGTTCGGAACAACCGACACAAATAACTGAGTATAGGCGTCGGTTGTTCTCAGGTAAGGAGCGACCTAGGGGAAAACCCTAGGTAAGCTAACCAGTGTGGGCTACCGTCTGGCAGAGGGGACGACCTGGGAATGGGCGACCTAGAGAAACCTAGCGTAGGCCCCCCAGCGTAGGTCGCTGTCATATTTATCCATATTGGATGCGAGTTCATTATGGTGCATAGTAAGTGAGCTGTGGGCCCTGAGCGATATGAGATTGAGTTTGATTCTACGAGGGTTGAGATACGTTGGCACGGATGTCTTCGCAGGGTTGAAGCGTTTTTTTGGTACAATAAAAAAACACACATTTCGAATTAAATAAGTACAAAGATGCATACTACAAAATTCAATTGTTCAAAAGGATAATACTTAGAAACTTCAAAATCACACACCAACTTGATAGGTGGACATGTTTGCGACTTGAATATTATGATAAAATGACAACATCACGATCCCAACAAATAAGTACTTCAACAATTTTTTGCATTATTTTTTAGCGCTTGAACTCTTTTCTCCAACTCCTCACATGTATCACTTAGGTCCCCAATATACTCTTTGTTGATGCCACATCTTCTTGATAGCACGCCGTCGTTGTCTGAGATATCATCTTCAATGTCGTTATCTATGGAACTCAACCATGAAAAAAATCACAATCTCCATTCCGACAATTATAAAATGGTTTTCCTTTTGTGGATTTTGTAACACTTATATCTCTAACAACAGCCACTCCTCCACATTTACACCAATGGTTATTGTATCTCAAGTCTGTTTTAACATAATTCATTAAAGCATCAGACATGTTTAGAGGCTATCTATCACTAGTACAGAATAGAGTATAGGCGTCGGCACTATAGGCGACGGTTCCTCAAAAACCGGCGCCTATACTACACGCGGTGGTTTTTTGTAATATTCTAAAAGTATGTAAGACTATAGGCGTCGTATGTTCAAATCTTTTATTTTCAGGAGAAGCTCTTTAACAGTAAAAATAGGACTGAGGTTTTCGTCGGGAAAAAACTAAAAAACTACATAATTCCCGAAATCGAGAAGGTCCTCAAGGTTGTCTTCTGTTTATTGATTCAATGTCTGATTTTGTTAAGTTTGTTTATGGTTGAAGTAGTCAAATTTAGTTACTAATTCAATCTTATATGTCTTTTTTCATTACAGAGTAAGGAGAGGCTCCTCAAGAAACAGCACAGAGATAGTATTCGATTGCATAATGCACATCGATGGTTGGGTGGTGGAAGGTGGTGGAAGATCACTCCGTGATAGAAATTAGGTATTAATTCAATCTTATATGTCTTTTTCATTAAACTAGTTGACCTCAATGAATATGTTGCTATATTCTGTTGGCTATATATCTATGGTTTGTATTTTTTGCATCTCTTATTTTTCATTGATTTAATGGTGTTTTATTGCAATCGTTTTATATACTTTGTTTTAAACCATTTACAGGTTGAAGTTTATTTGCTAGCTTTGATTATGTATATGTGTATATGCCTAATTGAGTGCATCCTCAAAATTATTATTATTTTTTAAATATATGACTATAGGCGCCGGTTGTTCAAAACAAACGACACAGATAATTGAGTATAGGCGCCGGTTGTTTGAAACAACCTACACAAATAATTAAGTATAGGCGCCGGTTGTTCGGAACAACCGACACAAATAACTGAGTATAGGCGTCGGTTGTTCTCAACAACCGACGCCTATACTCAATTATAGGCGACCTAACTATGCTACCGTAGGCTAACTGGCATAGGCAACTGCCTTGATTTGCGGTAAGGAGCGACCTAGGGGAAAACCCTAGGTAAGCTAACCAGTGTGGGCTACCGTCTGGCAGAGGGGACGACCTGGGAATGGGCGACCTAGAGAAACCTAGCGTAGGCCCCCCAGCGTAGGTCGCTGTCATATTTATCCATATTGGATGCGAGTTCATTATGGTGCATAGTAAGTGAGCTGTGGGCCCTGAGCGATATGAGATTGAGTTTGATTCTACGAGGGTTGAGATACGTTGGCACGGATGTCTTCGCAGGGTTGAAGCGTTTTTTTGGTACAATAAAAAAACACACATTTCGAATTAAATAAGTACAAAGATGCATACTACAAAATTCAATTGTTCAAAAGGATAATACTTAGAAACTTCAAAATCACACACCAACTTGATAGGTGGACATGTTTGCGACTTGAATATTATGATAAAATGACAACATCACGATCCCAACAAATAAGTACTTCAACAATTTTTTGCATTATTTTTTAGCGCTTGAACTCTTTTCTCCAACTCCTCACATGTATCACTTAGGTCCCCAATATACTCTTTGTTGATGCCACATCTTCTTGATAGCACGCCGTCGTTGTCTGAGATATCATCTTCAATGTCGTTATCTATGGAACTCAACCATGAAAAAAATCACAATCTCCATTCCGACAATTATAAAATGGTTTTCCTTTTGTGGATTTTGTAACACTTATATCTCTAACAACAGCCACTCCTCCACATTTACACCAATGGTTATTGTATCTCAAGTCTGTTTTAACATAATTCATTAAAGCATCAGACATGTTTAGAGGCTATCTATCACTAGTACAGAATAGAGTATAGGCGTCGGCACTATAGGCGACGGTTCCTCAAAAACCGGCGCCTATACTACACGCGGTGGTTTTTTGTAATATTCTAAAAGTATGTAAGACTATAGGCGTCGTATGTTCAAATCTTTTATTTTCAGGAGAAGCTCTTTAACAGTAAAAATAGGACTGAGGTTTTCGTCGGGAAAAAACTAAAAAACTACATAATTCCCGAAATCGAGAAGGTCCTCAAGGTTGTCTTCTGTTTATTGATTCAATGTCTGATTTTGTTAAGTTTGTTTATGGTTGAAGTAGTCAAATTTAGTTACTAATTCAATCTTATATGTCTTTTTTCATTACAGAGTAAGGAGAGGCTCCTCAAGAAACAGCACAGAGAAGCCCTAGTATTCGATTGCATAATGCACATCGATGGTTGGGTGGTGGAAGGTGGTGGAAGATCACTCCGTGATAGAAATTAGGTATTAATTCAATCTTATATGTCTTTTTCATTAAACTAGTTGACCTCAATGAATATGTTGCTATATTCTGTTGGCTATATATCTATGGTTTGTATTTTTTGCATCTCTTATTTTTCATTGATTTAATGGTGTTTTATTGCAATCGTTTTATATACTTTGTTTTAAACCATTTACAGGTTGAAGTTTATTTGCTAGCTTTGATTATGTATATGTGTATATGCCTAATTGAGTGCATCCTCAAAATTATTATTATTTTTTAAATATATGACTATAGGCGCCGGTTGTTCAAAACAAACGACACAGATAATTGAGTATAGGCGCCGGTTGTTTGAAACAACCTACACAAATAATTAAGTATAGGCGCCGGTTGTTCGGAACAACCGACACAAATAACTGAGTATAGGCGTCGGTTGTTCTCAACAACCGACGCCTATACTCAATTATAGGCGACCTAACTATGCTACCGTAGGCTAACTGGCATAGGCAACTGCCTTGATTTGCGGTAAGGAGCGACCAGGAAGGAGCGACCTAGGGGAAAACCCTAGGTAAGCTAACCAGTGTGGGCTACCGTCTGGCAGAGGGGACGACCTGGGAATGGGCGACCTAGAGAAACCTAGCGTAGGCCCCCCAGCGTAGGTCGCTGTCATATTTATCCATATTGGATGCGAGTTCATTATGGTGCATAGTAAGTGAGCTGTGGGCCCTGAGCGATATGAGATTGAGTTTGATTCTACGAGGGTTGAGATACGTTGGCACGGATGTCTTCGCAGGGTTGAAGCGTTTTTTTGGTACAATAAAAAAACACACATTTCGAATTAAATAAGTACAAAGATGCATACTACAAAATTCAATTGTTCAAAAGGATAATACTTAGAAACTTCAAAATCGCACACCAACTTGATAGGTGGACATGTTTGCGACTTGAATATTATGATAAAATGACAACATCACGATCCCAACAAATAAGTACTTCAACAATTTTTTGCATTATTTTTTAGCGCTTGAACTCTTTTCTCCAACTCCTCACATGTATCACTTAGGTCCCCAATATACTCTTTGTTGATGCCACATCTTCTTGATAGCACGCCGTCGTTGTCTGAGATATCATCTTCAATGTCGTTATCTATGGAACTCAACCATGAAAAAAATCACAATCTCCATTCCGACAATTATAAAATGGTTTTCCTTTTGTGGATTTTGTAACACTTATATCTCTAACAACAGCCACTCCTCCACATTTACACCAATGGTTATTGTATCTCAAGTCTGTTTTAACATAATTCATTAAAGCATCAGACATGTTTAGAGGCTATCTATCACTAGTACAGAATAGAGTATAGGCGTCGGCACTATAGGCGACGGTTCCTCAAAAACCGGCGCCTATACTACACGCGGTGGTTTTTTGTAATATTCTAAAAGTATGTAAGACTATAGGCGTCGTATGTTCAAATCTTTTATTTTCAGGAGAAGCTCTTTAACAGTAAAAATAGGACTGAGGTTTTCGTCGGGAAAAAACTAAAAAACTACATAATTCCCGAAATCGAGAAGGTCCTCAAGGTTGTCTTCTGTTTATTGATTCAATGTCTGATTTTGTTAAGTTTGTTTATGGTTGAAGTAGTCAAATTTAGTTACTAATTCAATCTTATATGTCTTTTTTCATTACAGAGTAAGGAGAGGCTCCTCAAGAAACAGCACAGAGAAGCCCTAGTATTCGATTGCATAATGCACATCGATGGTTGGGTGGTGGAAGGTGGTGGAAGATCACTCCGTGATAGAAATTAGGTATTAATTCAATCTTATATGCCTTTTTCATTAAACTAGTTGACCTCAATGAATATGTTGCTATATTCTGTTGGCTATATATCTATGGTTTGTATTTTTTGCATCTCTTATTTTTCATTGATTTAATGGTGTTTTATTGCAATCGTTTTATATACTTTGTTTTAAACCATTTACAGGTTGAAGTTTATTTGCTAGCTTTGATTATGTATATGTGTATATGCCTAATTGAGTGCATCCTCAAAATTATTACTATTTTTTAAATATATGACTATAGGCGCCGGTTGTTCAAAACAAACGACACAGATAATTGAGTATAGGCGCCGGTTGTTTGAAACAACCTACACAAATAATTAAGTATAGGCGCCGGTTGTTCGGAACAACCGACACAAATAACTGAGTATAGGCGTCGGTTGTTCTCAACAACCGACGCCTATACTCAATTATAGGCGACCTAACTATGCTACCGTAGGCTAACTGGCATAGGCAACTGCCTTGATTTGCGGTAAGGAGCGACCAGAAAAGAGCGACCTAGGGGAAAACCCTAGGTAAGCTAACCAGTGTGGGCTACCGTCTGGCAGAGGGGACGACCTGGGAATGGCGACCTAGAGAAACCTAGCGTAGGCCCCCCAGCGTAGGTCGCTGTCATATTTATCCATATTGGATGCGAGTTCATTATGGTGCATAGTAAGTGAGCTGTGGGCCCTGAGCGATATGAGATTGAGTTTGATTCTACGAGGGTTGAGATACGTTGGCACGGATGTCTTCGCAGGGTTGAAGCGTTTTTTTGGTACAATAAAAAAACACACATTTCGAATTAAATAAGTACAAAGATGCATACTACAAAATTCAATTGTTCAAAAGGATAATACTTAGAAACTTCAAAATCGCACACCAACTTGATAGGTGGACATGTTTGCGACTTGAATATTATGATAAAATGACAACATCACGATCCCAACAAATAAGTACTTCAACAATTTTTTGCATTATTTTTTAGCGCTTGAACTCTTTTCTCCAACTCCTCACATGTATCACTTAGGTCCCCAATATACTCTTTGTTGATGCCACATCTTCTTGATAGCACGCCGTCGTTGTCTGAGATATCATCTTCAATGTCGTTATCTATGGAACTCAACCATGAAAAAAATCACAATCTCCATTCCGACAATTATAAAATGGTTTTCCTTTTGTGGATTTTGTAACACTTATATCTCTAACAACAGCCACTCCTCCACATTTACACCAATGGTTATTGTATCTCAAGTCTGTTTTAACATAATTCATTAAAGCATCAGACATGTTTAGAGGCTATCTATCACTAGTACAGAATAGAGTATAGGCGTCGGCACTATAGGCGACGGTTCCTCAAAAACCGGCGCCTATACTACACGCGGTGGTTTTTTGTAATATTCTAAAAGTATGTAAGACTATAGGCGTCGTATGTTCAAATCTTTTATTTTCAGGAGAAGCTCTTTAACAGTAAAAATAGGACTGAGGTTTTCGTCGGGATAAAACTAAAAAACTACATAATTCCCGAAATCGAGAAGGTCCTCAAGGTTGTCTTCTGTTTATTGATTCAATGTCTGATTTTGTTAAGTTTGTTTATGGTTGAAGTAGTCAAATTTAGTTACTAATTCAATCTTATATGTCTTTTTTCATTACAGAGTAAGGAGAGGCTCCTCAAGAAACAGCACAGAGAAGCCCTAGTATTCGATTGCATAATGCACATCGATGGTTGGGTGGTGGAAGGTGGTGGAAGATCACTCCGTGATAGAAATTAGGTATTAATTCAATCTTATATGCCTTTTTCATTAAACTAGTTGACCTCAATGAATATGTTGCTATATTCTGTTGGCTATATATCTATGGTTTGTATTTTTTGCATCTCTTATTTTTCATTGATTTAATGGTGTTTTATTGCAATCGTTTTATATACTTTGTTTTAAACCATTTACAGGTTGAAGTTTATTTGCTAGCTTTGATTATGTATATGTGTATATGCCTAATTGAGTGCATCCTCAAAATTATTATTATTTTTTAAATATATGACTATAGGCGCCGGTTGTTCAAAACAAACGACACAGATAATTGAGTATAGGCGCCGGTTGTTTGAAACAACCTACACAAATAATTAAGTATAGGCGCCGGTTGTTCGGAACAACCGACACAAATAACTGAGTATAGGCGTCGGTTGTTCTCAACAACCGACGCCTATACTCAATTATAGGCGACCTAACTATGCTACCGTAGGCTAACTGGCATAGGCAACTGCCTTGATTTGCGGTAAGGAGCGACCAGAAGGAGCGACCTAGGGGAAAACCCTAGGTAAGCTAACCAGTGTGGGCTACCGTCTGGCAGAGGGGACGACCTGGGAATGGCGACCTAGAGAAACCTAGCGTAGGCCCCCCAGCGTAGGTCGCTGTCATATTTATCCATATTGGATGCGAGTTCATTATGGTGCATAGTAAGTGAGCTGTGGGCCCTGAGCGATATGAGATTGAGTTTGATTCTACGAGGGTTGAGATACGTTGGCACGGATGTCTTCGCAGGGTTGAAGCGTTTTTTTGGTACAATAAAAAAACACACATTTCGAATTAAATAAGTACAAAGATGCATACTACAAAATTCAATTGTTCAAAAGGATAATACTTAGAAACTTCAAAATCGCACACCAACTTGATAGGTGGACATGTTTGCGACTTGAATATTATGATAAAATGACAACATCACGATCCCAACAAATAAGTACTTCAACAATTTTTTGCATTATTTTTTAGCGCTTGAACTCTTTTCTCCAACTCCTCACATGTATCACTTAGGTCCCCAATATACTCTTTGTTGATGCCACATCTTCTTGATAGCACGCCGTCGTTGTCTGAGATATCATCTTCAATGTCGTTATCTATGGAACTCAACCATGAAAAAAATCACAATCTCCATTCCGACAATTATAAAATGGTTTTCCTTTTGTGGATTTTGTAACACTTATATCTCTAACAACAGCCACTCCTCCACATTTACACCAATGGTTATTGTATCTCAAGTCTGTTTTAACATAATTCATTAAAGCATCAGACATGTTTAGAGGCTATCTATCACTAGTACAGAATAGAGTATAGGCGTCGGCACTATAGGCGACGGTTCCTCAAAAACCGGCGCCTATACTACACGCGGTGGTTTTTTGTAATATTCTAAAAGTATGTAAGACTATAGGCGTCGTATGTTCAAATCTTTATTTTCAGGAGAAGCTCTTTAACAGTAAAAATAGGACTGAGGTTTTCGTCGGGAAAAAACTAAAAAACTACATAATTCCCGAAATCGAGAAGGTCCTCAAGGTTGTCTTCTGTTTATTGATTCAATGTCTGATTTTGTTAAGTTTGTTTATGGTTGAAGTAGTCAAATTTAGTTACTAATTCAATCTTATATGTCTTTTTTCATTACAGAGTAAGGAGAGGCTCCTCAAGAAACAGCACAGAGAAGCCCTAGTATTCGATTGCATAATGCACATCGATGGTTGGGTGGTGGAAGGTGGTGGAAGATCACTCCGTGATAGAAATTAGGTATTAATTCAATCTTATATGTCTTTTTCATTAAACTAGTTGACCTCAATGAATATGTTGCTATATTCTGTTGGCTATATATCTATGGTTTGTATTTTTTGCATCTCTTATTTTTCATTGATTTAATGGTGTTTTATTGCAATCGTTTTATATACTTTGTTTTAAACCATTTACAGGTTGAAGTTTATTTGCTAGCTTTGATTATGTATATGTGTATATGCCTAATTGAGTGCATCCTCAAAATTATTATTATTTTTTAAATATATGACTATAGGCGCCGGTTGTTCAAAACAAACGACACAGATAATTGAGTATAGGCGCCGGTTGTTTGAAACAACCTACACAAATAATTAAGTATAGGCGCCGGTTGTTCGGAACAACCGACACAAATAACTGAATATAGGCGTCGGTTGTTCTCAACAACCGACGCCTATACTCAATTATAGGCGACCTAACTATGCTACCGTAGGCTAACTGGCATAGGCAACTGCCTTGATTTGCGGTAAGGAGCGACCAGGAGGGGAAAACCCTAGGTAAGCTAACCAGTGTGGGCTACCGTCTGGCAGAGGGGACGACCTGGGAATGGGCGACCTAGAGAAACCTAGCGTAGGCCCCCCAGCGTAGGTCGCTGTCATATTTATCCATATTGGATGCGAGTTCATTATGGTGCATAGTAAGTGAGCTGTGGGCCCTGAGCGATATGAGATTGAGTTTGATTCTACGAGGGTTGAGATACGTTGGCACGGATGTCTTCGCAGGGTTGAAGCGTTTTTTTGGTACAATAAAAAAACACACATTTCGAATTAAATAAGTACAAAGACGCATACTACAAAATTCAATTGTTCAAAAGGATATATACTTAGATAACATTCAAAATCACACACCAACTTGATAGGATAGTCACATGTTTGCGACAATTGAAGATTAATTTATGATAAAATGTACAGACATCACGATCCCAACAAATAAGTACTTCAACAATTTTTTGCATTATTTTTAGCGCTTGAACTCTTTTCTCCAACTCCTCACATGTATCACTTAGGTCCCCAATATACTCTTTGTTGATGCCACATCTTCTTGATAGCACGCCGTCGTTGTCTGAGATATCATCTTCAATGTCGTTATCTATGGAACTCAACCATGAAAAAAATCACAATCTCCATTCCGACAATTATAAAATGGTTTTCCTTTTGTGGATTTTGTAACACTTATATCTCTAACAACAGCCACTCCTCCACATTTACACCAATGGTTATTGTATCTCAAGTCTGTTTTAACATAATTCATTAAAGCATCAGACATGTTTAGAGGCTATCTATCACTAGTACAGAATAGAGTATAGGCGTCGGCACTATAGGCGACGGTTCCTCAAAAACCGGCGCCTATACTACACGCGGTGGTTTTTTGTAATATTCTAAAAGTATGTAAGACTATAGGCGTCGTATGTTCAAATCTTTTATTTTCAGGAGAAGCTCTTTAACAGTAAAAATAGGACTGAGGTTTTCGTCGGGAATAAACTAAAAAAACTACATAATTCCCGAAATCGAGAAGGTCCTCAAGGTTGTCTTCTGTTTATTGATTCAATGTCTGATTTTGTTAAGTTTGTTTATGGTTGAAGTAGTCAAATTTAGTTACTAATTCAATCTTATATGTCTTTTTTCATTACAGAGTAAGGAGAGGCTCCTCAAGAAACAGCACAGAGAAGCCCTAGTATTCGATTGCATAATGCACATCGATGGTTGGGTGGTGGAAGGTGGTGGAAGATCACTCCGTGATAGAAATTAGGTATTAATTCAATCTTATATGCCTTTTTCATTAAACTAGTTGACCTCAATGAATATGTCGCTATATTCTGTTGGCTATATATCTATGGTTTGTATTTTTTGCATCTCTTATTTTTCATTGATTTAATGGTGTTTTATTGCAATCGTTTTATATACTTTGTTTTAAACCATTTACAGGTTGAAGTTTATTTGCTAGCTTTGATTATGTATATGTGTATATGCCTAATTGAGTGCATCCTCAAAATTATTATTATTTTTTAAATATATGACTATAGGCGCGGGTTGTTCAAAACAAACGACACAGATAATTGAGTATAGGCGCCGGTTGTTTGAAACAACCTACACAAATAATTAAGTATAGGCGCCGGTTGTTCGGAACAACCGACACAAATAACTGAGTATAGGCGTCGGTTGTTCTCAACAACCGACGCCTATACTCAATTATAGGCGACCTAACTATGCTACCGTAGGCTAACTGGCATAGGCAACTGCCTTGATTTGCGGTAAGGAGCGACCTAGGGGAAAACCCTAGGTAAGCTAACCAGTGTGGGCTACCGTCTGGCAGAGGGGACGACCTGGGAATGGGCGACCTAGAGAAACCTAGCGTAGGCCCCCCAGCGTAGGTCGCTGTCATATTTATCCATATTGGATGCGAGTTCATTATGGTGCATAGTAAGTGAGCTGTGGGCCCTGAGCGATATGAGATTGAGTTTGATTCTACGAGGGTTGAGATACGTTGGCACGGATGTCTTCGCAGGGTTGAAGCGTTTTTTTGGTACAATAAAAAAACACACATTTCGAATTAAATAAGTACAAAGATGCATACTACAAAATTCAATTGTTCAAAAGGATAATACTTAGAAACTTCAAAATCACACACCAACTTGATAGGTGGACATGTTTGCGACTTGAATATTATGATAAAATGACAACATCACGATCCCAACAAATAAGTACTTCAACAATTTTTGCATTATTTTTTAGCGCTTGAACTCTTTTCTCCAACTCCTCACATGTATCACTTAGGTCCCCAATATACTCTTTGTTGATGCCACATCTTCTTGATAGCACGCCGTCGTTGTCTGAGATATCATCTTCAATGTCGTTATCTATGGAACTCAACCATGAAAAAAATCACAATCTCCATTCCGACAATTATAAAATGGTTTTCCTTTTGTGGATTTTGTAACACTTATATCTCTAACAACAGCCACTCCTCCACATTTACACCAATGGTTATTGTATCTCAAGTCTGTTTTAACATAATTCATTAAAGCATCAGACATGTTTAGAGGCTATCTATCACTAGTACAGAATAGAGTATAGGCGTCGGCACTATAGGCGACGGTTCCTCAAAAACCGGCGCCTATACTACACGCGGTGGTTTTTTGTAATATTCTAAAAGTATGTAAGACTATAGGCGTCGTATGTTCAAATCTTTTATTTTCAGGAGAAGCTCTTTAACAGTAAAAATAGGACTGAGGTTTTCGTCGGGAATAAACTAAAAAAACTACATAATTCCCGAAATCGAGAAGGTCCTCAAGGTTGTCTTCTGTTTATTGATTCAATGTCTGATTTTGTTAAGTTTGTTTATGGTTGAAGTAGTCAAATTTAGTTACTAATTCAATCTTATATGTCTTTTTTCATTACAGAGTAAGGAGAGGCTCCTCAAGAAACAGCACAGAGAAGCCCTAGTATTCGATTGCATAATGCACATCGATGGTTGGGTGGTGGAAGGTGGTGGAAGATCACTCCGTGATAGAAATTAGGTATTAATTCAATCTTATATGCCTTTTTCATTAAACTAGTTGACCTCAATGAATATGTTGCTATATTCTGTTGGCTATATATCTATGGTTTGTATTTTTTGCATCTCTTATTTTTCATTGATTTAATGGTGTTTTATTGCAATCGTTTTATATACTTTGTTTTAAACCATTTACAGGTTGAAGTTTATTTGCTAGCTTTGATTATGTATATGTGTATATGCCTAATTGAGTGCATCCTCAAAATTTATTATTTTTTAAATATATGACTATAGGCGCCGGTTGTTCAAAACAAACGACACAGATAATTGAGTATAGGCGCCGGTTGTTTGAAACAACCTACACAAATAATTAAGTATAGGCGCCGGTTGTTCGGAACAACCGACACAAATAACTGAGTATAGGCGTCGGTTGTTCTCAACAACCGACGCCTATACTCAATTATAGGCGACCTAACTATGCTACCGTAGGCTAACTGGCATAGGCAACTGCCTTGATTTGCGGTAAGGAGCGACCTAGGGGAAAACCCTAGGTAAGCTAACCAGTGTGGGCTACCGTCTGGCAGAGGGGACGACCTGGGAATGGGCGACCTAGAGAAACCTAGCGTAGGCCCCCCAGCGTAGGTCGCTGTCATATTTATCCATATTGGATGCGAGTTCATTATGGTGCATAGTAAGTGAGCTGTGGGCCCTGAGCGATATGAGATTGAGTTTGATTCTACGAGGGTTGAGATACGTTGGCACGGATGTCTTCGCAGGGTTGAAGCGTTTTTTTGGTACAATAAAAAAACACACATTTCGAATTAAATAAGTACAAAGATGCATACTACAAAATTCAATTGTTCAAAAGGATAATACTTAGAAACTTCAAAATCACACACCAACTTGATAGGTGGACATGTTTGCGACTTGAATATTATGATAAAATGACAACATCACGATCCCAACAAATAAGTACTTCAACAATTTTTTGCATTATTTTTTAGCGCTTGAACTCTTTTCTCCAACTCCTCACATGTATCACTTAGGTCCCCAATATACTCTTTGTTGATGCCACATCTTCTTGATAGCACGCCGTCGTTGTCTGAGATATCATCTTCAATGTCGTTATCTATGGAACTCAACCATGAAAAAAATCACAATCTCCATTCCGACAATTATAAAATGGTTTTCCTTTTGTGGATTTTGTAACACTTATATCTCTAACAACAGCCACTCCTCCACATTTACACCAATGGTTATTGTATCTCAAGTCTGTTTTAACATAATTCATTAAAGCATCAGACATGTTTAGAGGCTATCTATCACTAGTACAGAATAGAGTATAGGCGTCGGCACTATAGGCGACGGTTCCTCAAAAACCGGCGCCTATACTACACGCGGTGGTTTTTTGTAATATTCTAAAAGTATGTAAGACTATAGGCGTCGTATGTTCAAATCTTTTATTTTCAGGAGAAGCTCTTTAACAGTAAAAATAGGACTGAGGTTTTCGTCGGGAATAAACTAAAAAACTACATAATTCCCGAAATCGAGAAGGTCCTCAAGGTTGTCTTCTGTTTATTGATTCAATGTCTGATTTTGTTAAGTTTGTTTATGGTTGAAGTAGTCAAATTTAGTTACTAATTCAATCTTATATGTCTTTTTTCATTACAGAGTAAGGAGAGGCTCCTCAAGAAACAGCACAGAGAAGCCCTAGTATTCGATTGCATAATGCACATCGATGGTTGGGTGGTGGAAGGTGGTGGAAGATCACTCCGTGATAGAAATTAGGTATTAATTCAATCTTATATGCCTTTTTCATTAAACTAGTTGACCTCAATGAATATGTTGCTATATTCTGTTGGCTATATATCTATGGTTTGTATTTTTTGCATCTCTTATTTTTCATTGATTTAATGGTGTTTTATTGCAATCGTTTATATACTTTGTTTTAAACCATTTACAGGTTGAAGTTTATTTGCTAGCTTTGATTATGTATATGTGTATATGCCTAATTGAGTGCATCCTCAAAATTATTATTATTTTTTAAATATATGACTATAGGCGCCGGTTGTTCAAAACAAACGACACAGATAATTGAGTATAGGCGCCGGTTGTTTGAAACAACCTACACAAATAATTAAGTATAGGCGCCGGTTGTTCGGAACAACCGACACAAATAACTGAGTATAGGCGTCGGTTGTTCTCAACAACCGACGCCTATACTCAATTATAGGCGACCTAACTATGCTACCGTAGGCTAACTGGCATAGGCAACTGCCTTGATTTGCGGTAAGGAGCGACCTAGGGAAAACCCTAGGTAAGCTAACCAGTGTGGGCTACCGTCTGGCAGAGGGGACGACCTGGGAATGGGCGACCTAGAGAAACCTAGCGTAGGCCCCCCAGCGTAGGTCGCTGTCATATTTATCCATATTGGATGCGAGTTCATTATGGTGCATAGTAAGTGAGCTGTGGGCCCTGAGCGATATGAGATTGAGTTTGATTCTACGAGGGTTGAGATACGTTGGCACGGATGTCTTCGCAGGGTTGAAGCGTTTTTTTGGTACAATAAAAAAAACACACATTTCGAATTAAATAAGTACAAAGATGCATACTACAAAATTCAATTGTTCAAAAGGATAATACTTAGAAACTTCAAAATCACACACCAACTTGATAGGTGGACATGTTTGCGACTTGAATATTATGATAAAATGACAACATCACGATCCCAACAAATAAGTACTTCAACAATTTTTTGCATTATTTTTTAGCGCTTGAACTCTTTTCTCCAACTCCTCACATGTATCACTTAGGTCCCCAATATACTCTTTGTTGATGCCACATCTTCTTGATAGCACGCCGTCGTTGTCTGAGATATCATCTTCAATGTCGTTATCTATGGAACTCAACCATGAAAAAAATCACAATCTCCATTCCGACAATTATAAAATGGTTTTCCTTTTGTGGATTTTGTAACACTTATATCTCTAACAACAGCCACTCCTCCACATTTACACCAATGGTTATTGTATCTCAAGTCTGTTTTAACATAATTCATTAAAGCATCAGACATGTTTAGAGGCTATCTATCACTAGTACAGAATAGAGTATAGGCGTCGGCACTATAGGCGACGGTTCCTCAAAAACCGGCGCCTATACTACACGCGGTGGTTTTTTGTAATATTCTAAAAGTATGTAAGACTATAGGCGTCGTATGTTCAAATCTTTTATTTTCAGGAGAAGCTCTTTAACAGTAAAAATAGGACTGAGGTTTTCGTCGGGAATAAACTAAAAAACTACATAATTCCCGAAATCGAGAAGGTCCTCAAGGTTGTCTTCTGTTTATTGATTCAATGTCTGATTTTGTTAAGTTTGTTTATGGTTGAAGTAGTCAAATTTAGTTACTAATTCAATCTTATATGTCTTTTTTCATTACAGAGTAAGGAGAGGCTCCTCAAGAAACAGCACAGAGAAGCCCTAGTATTCGATTGCATAATGCACATCGATGGTTGGGTGGTGGAAGGTGGTGGAAGATCACTCCGTGATAGAAATTAGGTATTAATTCAATCTTATATGCCTTTTTCATTAAACTAGTTGACCTCAATGAATATGTTGCTATATTCTGTTGGCTATATATCTATGGTTTGTATTTTTTGCATCTCTTATTTTTCATTGATTTAATGGTGTTTTATTGCAATCGTTTTATATACTTTGTTTTAAACCATTTACAGGTTGAAGTTTATTTGCTAGCTTTGATTATGTATATGTGTATATGCCTAATTGAGTGCATCCTCAAAATTATTATTATTTTTTAAATATATGACTATAGGCGCCGGTTGTTCAAAACAAACGACACAGATAATTGAGTATAGGCGCCGGTTGTTTGAAACAACCTACACAAATAATTAAGTATAGGCGCCGGTTGTTCGGAACAACCGACACAAATAACTGAGTATAGGCGTCGGTTGTTCTCAACAACCGACGCCTATACTCAATTATAGGCGACCTAACTATGCTACCGTAGGCTAACTGGCATAGGCAACTGCCTTGATTTGCGGTAAGGAGCGACCTAGGGGAAAACCTAGGTAAGCTAACCAGTGTGGGCTACCGTCTGGCAGAGGGGACGACCTGGGAATGGGCGACCTAGAGAAACCTAGCGTAGGCCCCCCAGCGTAGGTCGCTGTCATATTTATCCATATTGGATGCGAGTTCATTATGGTGCATAGTAAGTGAGCTGTGGGCCCTGAGCGATATGAGATTGAGTTTGATTCTACGAGGGTTGAGATACGTTGGCACGGATGTCTTCGCAGGGTTGAAGCGTTTTTTTGGTACAATAAAAAAACACACATTTCGAATTAAATAAGTACAAAGATGCATACTACAAAATTCAATTGTTCAAAAGGATAATACTTAGAAACTTCAAAATCACACACCAACTTGATAGGTGGACATGTTTGCGACTTGAATATTATGATAAAATGACAACATCACGATCCCAACAAATAAGTACTTCAACAATTTTTTGCATTATTTTTTAGCGCTTGAACTCTTTTCTCCAACTCCTCACATGTATCACTTAGGTCCCCAATATACTCTTTGTTGATGCCACATCTTCTTGATAGCACGCCGTCGTTGTCTGAGATATCATCTTCAATGTCGTTATCTATGGAACTCAACCATGAAAAAAATCACAATCTCCATTCCGACAATTATAAAATGGTTTTCCTTTTGTGGATTTTGTAACACTTATATCTCTAACAACAGCCACTCCTCCACATTTACACCAATGGTTATTGTATCTCAAGTCTGTTTTAACATAATTCATTAAAGCATCAGACATGTTTAGAGGCTATCTATCACTAGTACAGAATAGAGTATAGGCGTCGGCACTATAGGCGACGGTTCCTCAAAAACCGGCGCCTATACTACACGCGGTGGTTTTTTGTAATATTCTAAAAGTATGTAAGACTATAGGCGTCGTATGTTCAAATCTTTTATTTTCAGGAGAAGCTCTTTAACAGTAAAAATAGGACTGAGGTTTTCGTCGGAAATAAACTAAAAAACTACATAATTCCCGAAATCGAGAAGGTCCTCAAGGTTGTCTTCTGTTTATTGATTCAATGTCTGATTTTGTTAAGTTTGTTTATGGTTGAAGTAGTCAAATTTAGTTACTAATTCAATCTTATATGTCTTTTTTCATTACAGAGTAAGGAGAGGCTCCTCAAGAAACAGCACAGAGAAGCCCTAGTATTCGATTGCATAATGCACATCGATGGTTGGGTGGTGGAAGGTGGTGGAAGATCACTCCGTGATAGAAATTAGGTATTAATTCAATCTTATATGCCTTTTTCATTAAACTAGTTGACCTCAATGAATATGTTGCTATATTCTGTTGGCTATATATCTATGGTTTGTATTTTTTGCATCTCTTATTTTTCATTGATTTAATGGTGTTTTATTGCAATCGTTTTATATACTTTGTTTTAAACCATTTACAGGTTGAAGTTTATTTGCTAGCTTTGATTATGTATATGTGTATATGCCTAATTGAGTGCATCCTCAAAATTATTATTATTTTTTAAATATATGACTATAGGCGCCGGTTGTTCAAAACAAACGACACAGATAATTGAGTATAGGCGCCGGTTGTTTGAAACAACCTACACAAATAATTAAGTATAGGCGCCGGTTGTTCGGAACAACCGACACAAATAACTGAGTATAGGCGTCGGTTGTTCTCAACAACCGACGCCTATACTCAATTATAGGCGACCTAACTATGCTACCGTAGGCTAACTGGCATAGGCAACTGCCTTGATTTGCGGTAAGGAGCGACCTAGGGGAAAACCCTAGGTAAGCTAACCAGTGTGGGCTACCGTCTGGGAGAGGGGACGACCTGGGAATGCGACCTAGAGAAACCTAGCGTAGGCCCCCCAGCGTAGGTCGCTGTCATATTTATCCATATTGGATGCGAGTTCATTATGGTGCATAGTAAGTGAGCTGTGGGCCCTGAGCGATATGAGATTGAGTTTGATTCTACGAGGGTTGAGATACGTTGGCACGGATGTCTTCGCAGGGTTGAAGCGTTTTTTTGGTACAATAAAAAACACACATTTCGAATTAAATAAGTACAAAGATGCATACTACAAAATTCAATTGTTCAAAAGGATAATACTTAGAAACTTCAAAATCACACACCAACTTGATAGGTGGACATGTTTGCGACTTGAATATTATGATAAAATGACAACATCACGATCCCAACAAATAAGTACTTCAACAATTTTTTGCATTATTTTTTAGCGCTTGAACTCTTTTCTCCAACTCCTCACATGTATCACTTAGGTCCCCAATATACTCTTTGTTGATGCCACATCTTCTTGATAGCACGCCGTCGTTGTCTGAGATATCATCTTCAATGTCGTTATCTATGGAACTCAACCATGAAAAAAATCACAATCTCCATTCCGACAATTATAAAATGGTTTTCCTTTTGTGGATTTTGTAACACTTATATCTCTAACAACAGCCACTCCTCCACATTTACACCAATGGTTATTGTATCTCAAGTCTGTTTTAACATAATTCATTAAAGCATCAGACATGTTTAGAGGCTATCTATCACTAGTACAGAATAGAGTATAGGCGTCGGCACTATAGGCGACGGTTCCTCAAAAACCGGCGCCTATACTACACGCGGTGGTTTTTTGTAATATTCTAAAAGTATGTAAGACTATAGGCGTCGTATGTTCAAATCTTTTATTTTCAGGAGAAGCTCTTTAACAGTAAAAATAGGACTGAGGTTTTCGTCGGGAATAAACTAAAAAACTACATAATTCCCGAAATCGAGAAGGTCCTCAAGGTTGTCTTCTGTTTATTGATTCAATGTCTGATTTTGTTAAGTTTGTTTATGGTTGAAGTAGTCAAATTTAGTTACTAATTCAATCTTATATGTCTTTTTTCATTACAGAGTAAGGAGAGGCTCCTCAAGAAACAGCACAGAGAAGCCCTAGTATTCGATTGCATAATGCACATCGATGGTTGGGTGGTGGAAGGTGGTGGAAG
The DNA here is from genome assembly GCA_027422505.1 of Craterostigma plantagineum. Lineage (NCBI taxonomy): Eukaryota > Viridiplantae > Streptophyta > Magnoliopsida > Lamiales > Linderniaceae > Craterostigma > Craterostigma plantagineum. The sequence continues at coordinate 21,009 of JAPQWV010004784.1, forward strand.
ATCACTCCGTGATAGAAATTAGGTATTAATTCAATCTTATATGCCTTTTTCATTAAACTAGTTGACCTCAATGAATATGTTGCTATATTCTGTTGGCTATATATCTATGGTTTGTATTTTTTGCATCTCTTATTTTTCATTGATTTAATGGTGTTTTATTGCAATCGTTTTATATACTTTGTTTTAAACCATTTACAGGTTGAAGTTTATTTGCTAGCTTTGATTATGTATATGTGTATATGCCTAATTGAGTGCATCCTCAAAATTATTATTATTTTTTAAATATATGACTATAGGCGCCGGTTGTTCAAAACAAACGACACAGATAATTGAGTATAGGCGCCGGTTGTTTGAAACAACCTACACAAATAATTAAGTATAGGCGCCGGTTGTTCGGAACAACCGACACAAATAACTGAGTATAGGCGTCGGTTGTTCTCAACAACCGACGCCTATACTCAATTATAGGCGACCTAACTATGCTACCGTAGGCTAACTGGCATAGGCAACTGCCTTGATTTGCGGTAAGGAGCGACCTAGGGGAAAACCCTAGGTAAGCTAACCAGTGTGGGCTACCGTCTGGCAGAGGGGACGACCTGGGAATGGGCGACCTAGAGAAACCTAGCGTAGGCCCCCCAGCGTAGGTCGCTGTCATATTTATCCATATTGGATGCGAGTTCATTATGGTGCATAGTAAGTGAGCTGTGGGCCCTGAGCGATATGAGATTGAGTTTGATTCTACGAGGGTTGAGATACGTTGGCACGGATGTCTTCGCAGGGTTGAAGCGTTTTTTTGGTACAATAAAAAAACACACATTTCGAATTAAATAAGTACAAAGATGCATACTACAAAATTCAATTGTTCAAAAGGATAATACTTAGAAACTTCAAAATCACACACCAACTTGATAGGTGGACATGTTTGCGACTTGAATATTATGATAAAATGACAACATCACGATCCCAACAAATAAGTACTTCAACAATTTTTTGCATTATTTTTTAGCGCTTGAACTCTTTTCTCCAACTCCTCACATGTATCACTTAGGTCCCCAATATACTCTTTGTTGATGCCACATCTTCTTGATAGCACGCCGTCGTTGTCTGAGATATCATCTTCAATGTCGTTATCTATGGAACTCAACCATGAAAAAAATCACAATCTCCATTCCGACAATTATAAAATGGTTTTCCTTTTGTGGATTTTGTAACACTTATATCTCTAACAACAGCCACTCCTCCACATTTACACCAATGGTTATTGTATCTCAAGTCTGTTTTAACATAATTCATTAAAGCATCAGACATGTTTAGAGGCTATCTATCACTAGTACAGAATAGAGTATAGGCGTCGGCACTATAGGCGACGGTTCCTCAAAAACCGGCGCCTATACTACACGCGGTGGTTTTTTGTAATATTCTAAAAGTATGTAAGACTATAGGCGTCGTATGTTCAAATCTTTTATTTTCAGGAGAAGCTCTTTAACAGTAAAAATAGGACTGAGGTTTTCGTCGGGAATAAACTAAAAAACTACATAATTCCCGAAATCGAGAAGGTCCTCAAGGTTGTCTTCTGTTTATTGATTCAATGTCTGATTTTGTTAAGTTTGTTTATGGTTGAAGTAGTCAAATTTAGTTACTAATTCAATCTTATATGTCTTTTTTCATTACAGAGTAAGGAGAGGCTCCTCAAGAAACAGCACAGAGAAGCCCTAGTATTCGATTGCATAATGCACATCGATGGTTGGGTGGTGGAAGGTGGTGGAAGATCACTCCGTGATAGAAATTAGGTATTAATTCAATCTTATATGCCTTTTTCATTAAACTAGTTGACCTCAATGAATATGTTGCTATATTCTGTTGGCTATATATCTATGGTTTGTATTTTTTGCATCTCTTATTTTTCATTGATTTAATGGTGTTTTATTGCAATCGTTTTATATACTTTGTTTTAAACCATTTACAGGTTGAAGTTTATTTGCTAGCTTTGATTATGTATATGTGTATATGCCTAATTGAGTGCATCCTCAAAATTATTATTATTTTTTAAATATATGACTATAGGCGCCGGTTGTTCAAAACAAACGACACAGATAATTGAGTATAGGCGCCGGTTGTTTGAAACAACCTACACAAATAATTAAGTATAGGCGCCGGTTGTTCGGAACAACCGACACAAATAACTGAGTATAGGCGTCGGTTGTTCTCAACAACCGACGCCTATACTCAATTATAGGCGACCTAACTATGCTACCGTAGGCTAACTGGCATAGGCAACTGCCTTGATTTGCGGTAAGGAGCGACCTAGGGGAAAACCCTAGGTAAGCTAACCAGTGTGGGCTACCGTCTGGCAGAGGGGACGACCTGGGAATGGCGACCTAGAGAAACCTAGCGTAGGCCCCCCAGCGTAGGTCGCTGTCATATTTATCCATATTGGATGCGAGTTCATTATGGTGCATAGTAAGTGAGCTGTGGGCCCTGAGCGATATGAGATTGAGTTTGATTCTACGAGGGTTGAGATACGTTGGCACGGATGTCTTCGCAGGGTTGAAGCGTTTTTTTGGTACAATAAAAAAACACACATTTCGAATTAAATAAGTACAAAGATGCATACTACAAAATTCAATTGTTCAAAAGGATAATACTTAGAAACTTCAAAATCACACACCAACTTGATAGGTGGACATGTTTGCGACTTGAATATTATGATAAAATGACAACATCACGATCCCAACAAATAAGTACTTCAACAATTTTTTGCATTATTTTTTAGCGCTTGAACTCTTTTCTCCAACTCCTCACATGTATCACTTAGGTCCCCAATATACTCTTTGTTGATGCCACATCTTCTTGATAGCACGCCGTCGTTGTCTGAGATATCATCTTCAATGTCGTTATCTATGGAACTCAACCATGAAAAAAATCACAATCTCCATTCCGACAATTATAAAATGGTTTCCTTTTGTGGATTTTGTAACACTTATATCTCTAACAACAGCCACTCCTCCACATTTACACCAATGGTTATTGTATCTCAAGTCTGTTTTAACATAATTCATTAAAGCATCAGACATGTTTAGAGGCTATCTATCACTAGTACAGAATAGAGTATAGGCGTCGGCACTATAGGCGACGGTTCCTCAAAAACCGGCGCCTATACTACACGCGGTGGTTTTTTGTAATATTCTAAAAGTATGTAAGACTATAGGCGTCGTATGTTCAAATCTTTTATTTTCAGGAGAAGCTCTTTAACAGTAAAAATAGGACTGAGGTTTTCGTCGGGAATAAACTAAAAAACTACATAATTCCCGAAATCGAGAAGGTCCTCAAGGTTGTCTTCTGTTTATTGATTCAATGTCTGATTTTGTTAAGTTTGTTTATGGTTGAAGTAGTCAAATTTAGTTACTAATTCAATCTTATATGTCTTTTTTCATTACAGAGTAAGGAGAGGCTCCTCAAGAAACAGCACAGAGAAGCCCTAGTATTCGATTGCATAATGCACATCGATGGTTGGGTGGTGGAAGGTGGTGGAAGATCACTCCGTGATAGAAATTAGGTATTAATTCAATCTTATATGCCTTTTTCATTAAACTAGTTGACCTCAATGAATATGTTGCTATATTCTGTTGGCTATATATCTATGGTTTGTATTTTTTGCATCTCTTATTTTTCATTGATTTAATGGTGTTTTATTGCAATCGTTTTATATACTTTGTTTTAAACCATTTACAGGTTGAAGTTTATTTGCTAGCTTTGATTATGTATATGTGTATATGCCTAATTGAGTGCATCCTCAAAATTATTATTATTTTTAAATATATGACTATAGGCGCCGGTTGTTCAAAACAAACGACACAGATAATTGAGTATAGGCGCCGGTTGTTTGAAACAACCTACACAAATAATTAAGTATAGGCGCCGGTTGTTCGGAACAACCGACACAAATAACTGAGTATAGGCGTCGGTTGTTCTCAACAACCGACGCCTATACTCAATTATAGGCGACCTAACTATGCTACCGTAGGCTAACTGGCATAGGCAACTGCCTTGATTTGCGGTAAGGAGCGACCTAGGGGAAAACCCTAGGTAAGCTAACCAGTGTGGGCTACCGTCTGGCAGAGGGGACGACCTGGGAATGGGCGACCTAGAGAAACCTAGCGTAGGCCCCCAGCGTAGGTCGCTGTCATATTTATCCATATTGGATGCGAGTTCATTATGGTGCATAGTAAGTGAGCTGTGGGCCCTGAGCGATATGAGATTGAGTTTGATTCTACGAGGGTTGAGATACGTTGGCACGGATGTCTTCGCAGGGTTGAAGCGTTTTTTTGGTACAATAAAAAAACACACATTTCGAATTAAATAAGTACAAAGATGCATACTACAAAATTCAATTGTTCAAAAGGATAATACTTAGAAACTTCAAAATCACACACCAACTTGATAGGTGGCATGTTTGCGACTTGAATATTATGATAAAATGACAACATCACGATCCCAACAAATAAGTACTTCAACAATTTTTTGCATTATTTTTTAGCGCTTGAACTCTTTCTCCAACTCCTCACATGTATCACTTAGGTCCCCAATATACTCTTTGTTGATGCCACATCTTCTTGATAGCACGCCGTCGTTGTCTGAGATATCATCTTCAATGTCGTTATCTATGGAACTCAACCATGAAAAAAATCACAATCTCCATTCCGACAATTATAAAATGGTTTTCCTTTTGTGGATTTTGTAACACTTATATCTCTAACAACAGCCACTCCTCCACATTTACACCAATGGTTATTGTATCTCAAGTCTGTTTTAACATAATTCATTAAAGCATCAGACATGTTTAGAGGCTATCTATCACTAGTACAGAATAGAGTATAGGCGTCGGCACTATAGGCGACGGTTCCTCAAAAACCGGCGCCTATACTACACGCGGTGGTTTTTGTAATATTCTAAAAGTATGTAAGACTATAGGCGTCGTATGTTCAAATCTTTTATTTTCAGGAGAAGCTCTTTAACAGTAAAAATAGGACTGAGGTTTTCGTCGGGAAAAACTAAAAAACTACATAATTCCCGAAATCGAGAAGGTCCTCAAGGTTGTCTTCTGTTTATTGATTCAATGTCTGATTTTGTTAAGTTTGTTTATGGTTGAAGTAGTCAAATTTAGTTACTAATTCAATCTTATATGTCTTTTTCATTACAGAGTAAGGAGAGGCTCCTCAAGAAACAGCACAGAGAAGCCCTAGTATTCGATTGCATAATGCACATCGATTTTGGGTGGTGGAAGGTGGTGGAAGATCACTCCGTGATAGAAATTAGTTATAATTCAATCTATATGCCTTTTCATTAAACTAGTTGACCTCAATGAATATGTTGCTATATTCTGTTG
>JAPQWV010004785.1:0-26385 GCA_027422505.1 Craterostigma plantagineum
TGATGAAGAGCTCGCTTCACTTGATCTTGAATAGGGCTCTTCAGTTCTCCGACCATGTTTTTGAGATGATGGGTTTGTGAATGCCTTTGCTTCTTCTAAGATAGGCTCGTCGTGGATATTCAAATGGGCAGCCTCGTATAAGCTCAACAAGCCCTTAACATCTGTAATAAGGGATTCGTTCGAACTTGTTGTCTTTGCCTTTAAATCTCTCAAATACCGCCTGTGTTTCGATCAACATGCGTTAATACAATAATGTTCTACTAAAGAAGGATTCAATTGAACATGGGGTTTTATGTACTTGAAGGAACAAGGTGGCGATGTTGTCTTAGCAGACGAAAACGAAGTGCAGTGATGACAAGTCAAGATCTTCTTCTTCTTCATGAGACTGGAAGATTTGTCTGAGCTTTTCATCGATCTCTTGCTCGAAGTGATAAGCAATTCCCAAACGCTCGAAAACATCGATTAGAATCAGCTTGTCTTTGGTGAAGCTATCAGCGAAAAGCATTAATCTTGCTTCTTCTTTAAGTTCCTCGATGGCCTCGACATACTTCTCTTGCACCTTCAAAAAATAAGACCACTTCATAAACTTTTCTTCTATTAAAAGGGATTAGGTTTTGTAAGTTGTAACCTCTCAAATATACACATAGATATATATATATATATATATATATATCATTTCTATATCTTGTTATGTTAAAAAATAGTAACGAAATAATAACTAAAACCTGATCGTCGACAAGAAGTGTAGTGAAGACATCAGTCCACATGCTAGGGCTTGAATATGTGATCGGTGGTCGAACATTCTTAGGGAAACTTGAGTCGTCATTGCCGTCGACGACGATAGTATCAATAATGGAGGACGCCATATTGTATCATAGGTTGTAACAATTGTATATTTTTGTGTGTCTTCTTGATGGCTCCATGAAGTCCTCTATAATCATCTATTTATAATAGAGCAGTAAGAGCTCTATACCATGAAGTGGCGTGTCGTGCTAGAATATTAGTCATCTATTTATAGTGTCTATCTTCGCTAAATTTAGATACATTATAATCCATGTCGCGTCATAGGCGTATATATGTCACATGGAAATAATGTAGAAGTTCAATGCAATATGTATCCAGAAGATTACAGAAACTACAATTAGCGTTTATATTTGTAAAACAAGCGAGAAACATGTGGTGTTGTCGCACTCCACACACAAGAACTTCATTCACGTACGTTAAAGATTATGATATACGTATGAAAACCATCTTATTTTATTTTTTGTTTTCGGCTAAATCAATCGTCATTTAGCTAGTAAGTTCCAGCATATTACATACAATTCACAGACTCATATATTATTGAAAACGAAGTGCAAGTAAATCACGAATTCATAACTCTTTTAACCACTGACACTCCCCAATACCTTTTCTGTCATTAGAAAATTGCAACATCGCCTCATATAATATCAGTATATTTTTATGGTTTCCATGTATTTATTTAAAGTTGGAATTGTATGGCCAACGTTTTATCGTGCTTCACGACAATTCACACATAAACCCCAACGTAACGCAATATTATATCAATAGCGTTACAATCACAATATCATCTGTCACAGTTCTATCATGTCGGGAAGAAAAGTCATAATAATTTTCAACGATCTTCAATAATGAGCAGTATAATTTGTACTCTCCGATGCAATGTGCTATATATATATATGCATATTAATTTTAAAATGATAATAAAAATAAAAGGAAAAAATGACAATATAAAACTATTATGTAGTAGGTTGTTTTGTTTAATTATTATTTTTAATTATTTTAATTTGGATTAATTTGTATGGCCAACGTTTTATCGTGCTCACGACCATTCATAAATACCCCAACATAAAGCAATATTATATCAATCGCGCACAATCAATCACAATATTATCTGTCACTATGCTCTATCATGTCGGGAAGTAAAATCATGAATTTTCAACGATCTTTAATGATGAGTAGCATAATTTTGACATTCTCATATCCATGTGCTATATATATATATATATATATTATATATATATATATATATATATTATATACGCATATTAATTGCAATGATAATTAACCAAAATAAAAGGGAAAATGTCAATATTAAATTATTAAGTAGTGGGTTATTTTCTTTTTCTGTAATAGTATTATTTTTCAATTTATTTTGATTTGGATTAATTTGTATGGCCTACATTTTATCATGCGCCACGACAATCATAAATAAATACCCCAACTACAGCTATTATATATTATATTATATGGATCGCGTCCAAATCACAATATCGCCTACGGCTCTATCATGTCGGAAAGAAAAATCATAAAATTCAACGATCGTCAATAAATGAGTAGTATAATTTTGGACACTCTCATATGCATTTGATGATATATATGCACATTTGTAAAATGATAATTAACTAAAATAACTGGATAAAAAATGGCAATATAAAAATTATGAATGGCCATTTTCTTTTTATTTAGAGTAATTATGATTTCGGCCCCCTTTAAGTTTTAAAATCGAATTTAGTCCATGTCAGTATAATTTTAGTTTTAAGGATCCGATTTCTGCAGTACACATCATTTATCTGCATTATCACTTCATTGTTATTCAGTACCACTTCACTATTTCTGCAGGAAATCGAGTCCTTAAAACTATTCTTAAACTAAAAGGGCCTGAAAATAATTTTAAAACAATAACAGGCCTGAAACGGAAATTGCCCTTTTATTTAATATTATATCAATCGCGTCACAATCGCAGTATTGTCATTAAGAGCATCTCCAACGCACCACATAAAAATACAGGTAATATTACACAATAATACAGTGTTACAGTGCTTTTACTCAAAACCCATAAATCTATTTCTACACTAGTTTCACTCCAACCCATTAACTCTATTTTTACACTAAAAATCAAATTCATATATTAGTACTATCATAATTGACTTATTAAACTTTATTATATAAAATTAAAAGTCAATGTATTTAATTATTAATATTTATAAATTAAATAAAAATTAGCATATAATTAAGTTTAATTTTAATATATTAATAAAATTATATTATTTTAAGCTTATTTGTATTATAATAGTGTATCAAAAATTTAAATATAATAAAATATGTATTATTAAATAAATATAAAAATAGAAATTGAAACTCTATTTTTGTGCTATGTGCGTACTCTAGATCTGGAGTTTCTCTGCTGATCAAACACAATATTTGTGTTAATATAGAGTTCCATTGGAGTAGAATCGTACTCTATTTTTATGTTTTACACAAAACTAAAGTTCCCATGGAGATGCTCTAACAACGGTTCTCTCATACGAGAAGAAAAATCATAATAAACTTTCAATGATCTTCAATCATTAGTAGTATGATTTTTTGGACTGCTATATAATATATATGCATGTTACTTGTAACGTAACCGAACTGCGGGTAATCACGGTTATGATTATGGTTTTGAACCGGTCGAGCCGGTTACGGTTACGGTTTTGAACCGCCGGTTTACGGTTCTTTTAATTCTTGTTTAGAATTTTCTTTCTGTTATAATAATTTAAATATATCAAAAAACTTTGATATTTTTATATAAAAATGAAAAAAAAGAAATTTCCATTCAAGTTAGAATTTATATAATAACCTTCAACATTTGAAAAAAAAAAATTACACCTTAAATATTTAAAAGTATACGATTATCATTTCATTCTTCGATTCGAAAATATTGACGGACATTCATCCTAGGCATTTAGTTCTAAATATCTTTTATCACTCAATATTCGTCTAACTTTTCTAAGTCAACTTTATGATAGTAGATAAAACAAAAATGATAGTTAAATATGGTGAATAATTATCATTGGATATTATGACAAGAATAATAAATATATATTTATTTATTATTTAATCGCCCGGTTATAACCGCCGGTTTACGGTAGGAAATGAAGAACCGTAACCGAACCTTCATAATTTACGGTTCGGTTACGGTTTGAACCGGTAAATGTTGACCAAGGTTTAACCGAACCATTGACCGACGGTTTGGTTACGGTTTGGTTACGGTTTTTCAAACCGTCTGAACACCTCTAGTTCAAAGTTTGAACGCCACATATTTAAATATCCATATTATTCCTCCGTATGCTAGTACTTTAATCTATAATTATAATTAATACTCTAATATTTCGCACACTTTTGTGTGCTAAAAAACTGTTTGTTTAATATTGAATCTCATATCCAAAATCCAAATAAGAAAACGACAAATGTGATTTAATATTCCTACTTACTGGACTGCTCGATATTAAATAATTATGATCTTAATTATATGACGATGAGTAAACTATTCCTGGGGCATGATCATTGATCTTTTCCTTTCATGTAAGAAATCATCGTCTATGAAACGAGATACGATGTGGCCATAGTTTTCTTTTCTACCTTAACATGAATATTCAAAGATACAATTATATGTAAATTCGCGAGTAAACATGATGGAAAAAGATTCAATCAACATGTCGTTACTCACACTAAAACCATAATTATTCTCACTAGTATGTTAGCACACCAATGTGTGTGCAAATACATTTAAATTTAAAAATTAAATTATTTAAAAAATAAATTTAATTTAAAGATAAATTTGTAATAAATGAAAATTAAGGGTAAAATTGTAAAAGTAAGCAGTTAAGGGTAAAATTGGAAATTACATGTTAAATTGACAGATCAAATTGACAGTTTATAAACCCCTAGTATAGATGGTATAGATACGTATGTAAAAGCACACCTAATGTGTGTGCAAATATTTCAATTTATTTTATGTTTGAATATTTATATTACTAAAAATTACTTAGCAAATAAACGTCAATCTAAGGATAAACTTGTTAGGCAAAATTATAACTAAGCAATTAAGGGGCAATTGTAAATCACTATGACAATGAAATTGACAATTTTTATCTACCATAGGCTCCTTATATTAGAGTATAGATTTTCTAGGGATGTTAAAAATCGACCCCGACCTGCCAACCCGACACGAACCGCACCCGAAAAGAGCAGGTTCGGGTTAGCATTTTTGACCTGTTTACGTAAAGGGTAAACCCGAACCAAACCCAATTATTAAGTGGTCAGGTTATGGTTCGGATTTTCAACCCGAAATCAACTTGAAATCAACCCGACATCGACCCCTTATTAACCCATTTACCCGAATATAATATTATCAAAATATTATTACTATAAGCAAAACAAAAGGATTAACATAATTTCTCTATCCCACTCTAAGCTCACACATGCTCAAAGTCACATGAGTTCTTCATCGTCCACTATAAACGTCCCCAAAAAGGTAGAAAATCACTCCTTGATTGATCGACGTCGTCGTTGTTTTAGATCATAATCTGCTCGGGAAGCTCAGGCTTCGTTGATTGCGTTATGGTTCTCTTCATGCAAATATGTATGAACATAAGGGTGAGCCGTGAGAGATCGATGGAAGAGAGTATATGATTGAGTTCGAGTCAAATCTGCTCCGGTTAATACTTGATGATCATGAAATAATTTGCTTGGTATTTAATTATTGAGATTTTTGTTATTTGAAACTTTAATTGTTTCTTAATTATGATTTATGGTGTTTTTAGAAAAAAATGCATTAATCTCTTTTTTTATTTAATTTGAATTTATAATTTGGGTTTTGTTATTTTCTTTTTATTTATATTTTAAACAGGTTGAAGGTTGGCGGGTTGGGTTAGAGTTAAAGCAGGTTGGGTTTGCGTTTGATTTTTCAATCTGTTTAAATAAGCAGGCAGGTCATGGTTGAAATTTTCTACCCATTTATTAAACGGGTTTAACCCGAAGGTGACCCAACCCGGCTTGCTTACCACCCCTAGATTTTTCTTCCTTGGTTAATTTTAAGATGCATTTTCATTTCAGGCCCTGCATAAGTATCATTTAAGATTCAGACCCTCTTGGAAAAAAATTTAGTTTAAGGACCCATTTTTATGCAGTACCCACTTATTGCTCTTACATACCAGTATGTTGAAAATTCTATACCACAAAACCATAATCCCGTACCGCTTTATAATCATCTGATAACAGTTTATTTTCTGCAGTACCACTTTATTGCTCTGACATACCAGTATGTTGAATGTTTGTAACACAAAACGATCATTTTACACCAGTTCATATATCTTTCATACCACTTTTTTACACCACGCCAAAATAGGACTTTAGCAGAAAAAATTCTCAAATAGGGCCTGAATTCGAAATCAAACCTTAATAGGGCCTGATTTCGAATTGACCCTAATTTAATTTGTACCACCAAACCATTCAAAACGCGTATAATAAATAAGCACACGTGCGCACCCACACACACAAAATTATGCAAAAACTCAAATCAATGGTATGACATGACACTATTTTTTATTATAAATAACAATAAGCATTTATATCTCTATCACATATATATATTCCCCATTCGTGTCTTCCCCACAACTCAAACGTCCTTTCATTTCCCGTCTCTTGTGCTCATCCTTGACATTTAGCTTTCAATTAAGACATGCACACATCCCATATTCTATTTCAAATCTAAAGTTTCTCGGGTTTAATTAATTATTACCATACCGATATTCGTCAATTTATCATGAGCCCACCCTCGCAGAAGAAGAACAAGAAGCAGAAGGAGTAAAAACAAAAAATACACTCTTAGTCTTAGGAAAGAATAATAATCCACACCAAGAAAACAACTCATCATCGTCGTCATCTTCAGCTAACTCTCCACCAATAGCAGTGCTTATTAAGTCCCTCGATGAAGACTATGATGATAATTATTGTTCCACGTCAAAATCTGAGAAATACAGAATACAAGGGGTGGAAACGTGCCCTAGAGCACCCAAGAAGAAGAAGCCAAAGTCATGTAAGGACAACCTTTCGCTTGTTCGAGGACGAATATTCAAATGGCGGCGGCGTTCTTTGCTGATCAAGACATTGACGAACTCTTCGTTCTACTTCCTCTCCGAGGTAACATCATAAGACGTGATTATTACAGGTGGAATGAATCGCCTGCGTTGTAGTTTGTAAGATTGTACCGTTTGTGTTCTTTTTTTTTTCCTTTAGAACTAGCTGTGCTTATGAGATAGGGTTTGCTTGGTTTTGTTTTTGTTTTCTAGACTTTGGGATTTGATTGATATTTCTTGTGTTTCATCCGATGCATCATGGTATGTACTAGATATCTATATCTTGTTTCGCTCTCATACTTGAAAGTATCAAATCTAAATTCAACACTTCAAAAATTTATATTGAAATAATAATGCATCATCTTAGAGCATTTGACCAGTGCCCCATACATGCTATGAAAATGCTTTGTTTAAGTAATACTTCCCTTGAAAGGGATAATACTATATCATACCATCTATATATATTTGGTAAGAAGAATTGGCTTCGCTAATCAAGGAACATTGGATCACCTAATTAGCTGGGTAGAAGCCGAGGGAATATAAAGGAAAAAGGTTTATTTTAACTGAAGCGTTTAAAGATTAAGACTTGTTCGTTTCTTAACATCGATGATCATAGCCAGGATTTCATCTTTTCTTTTTTATAATTATGTACTTTGTGTCAGCTAGTGGGCATCTGCTTGTTTGATCATAGCCAACATCCTAAGGAATCCTATGAAATGTCTCCTTCGAGTGATTGTTTCTTTCTTTACAATATACAAATAAATATATGAGAATATTGTATGAATTTCTCAGCTCTCTAAGTCCGTTTGGTTAGAGGGATGGATTTAGATGGTATTAGTTTTAGTTGGGTTTATATAATAGAGGATATGAGTTTCGGGGGCATTTGGTTGATGGGATAAAATAATGATATCTGACATGTTTGGTATATGAATTTACATGGTATTAGATTTAAATAAATACAATTAAATCATTCCTTCATTTAATTAAAAAAAAAAATCCGGTATGGAGAGTGGGAGAGAGAGGAAAGGTAGGAGAGATGGGGGTAGGTAGGGGCTTCTGATATTATACTAACCCATCTAAAATTATATGTGTGTTTTTAGTACTTTTGATGTTAAACATGATGTAATGTAGGTGTTATTCTATTAAATAAAAATGGGAAATTTAACATATTATATGGGAAAGAGGGCTTGTGTTTGGGCTCAAGCATGCATGTAGAGGATAAAGAGATGGGCTCAGTAGTGGGTACTTCCATAATCACATTTCATTGTCAAATTCCAGTATTCTTATTTATTGATTCTGAAATTACAAAAAGCCCCACCTCAACTCAAAATGACTGACGTCTTCTCAACCATTTTCAATATTAGTTTAAAAAGAACCATGTTTAGTACAGCCTTTGTTTCAAATCACTTTATACATTTTACTAAATTGGGCGTCTAACACCTTTTGTACATTTTCTATTTAGTAAAAAAAACTATCACAAACAATCAATATAATAACATTAAATATTCTTAAAAGACGTATCAAAAATATATCTTTTACCTTTTAAATTGATTATAAAATATTTTAGTTTCTTAAAAATCGTGCCAGACAGCAAATGTCCATAATCCTTTGGGACAGAGGGAGTAGTATGTACGTATATATATGTACGCAGATATACGACTCTAGTAAGATGTGTACAATAATTATTTGGTTGGTATGTCACTAATATTTTATAGAGTATATTAAAATTCCAGGCCCGGCCACAAAAGTGATTAAAAATGTTTTCAGGATCTTTAAAAAAAGTTTTAGTTTAAAGGTCCCAATTTTTGTAAAATTTAAAGATAAGAGACCTAAATTACACAGCTAGTATAAAATGTAATGAACTGTTATCGGATGATCATTTTCTGTTATTTTCAGAACAATGAATTTACTGCAGAACAATGAATTGTTAATGCAATAAATTGTTATTGAATAATCGGAATCATTGAAACTATTTTTGTTTTTTTCTGACAAACCTGGACGAAAATTTCCAATTTTATATATAGCCGAAAGTTACTGCGATTAATAGTAGTAAGTGACGTTGTTAGTTAGTGATCCCCATGGCCACGGAGTTTCTTATCATGATGGATTAAGCAAATCAATCTCTTCACTGCAGTAAAAGTCAAATCAAAATAGTTTTATTGATATGGGATTTGATTTTTGACACGCATGCTGCAATTCAGTGCAACGTGGCACCAACAATCAACCACGCGTCCGGCGATTAATACCTTCGAATTATATGGTTTGAATTATTCTTAAAGCGTCTTTATGAAGAATTCCAACCATTCTAATATATTATTTTCATGTTTGAAGATCCTTGCAAATTAACAGTACCCAACTCCCTCTATTGAGAATTTGAAAAGATGATATCAATATTCCTTCACTATTTTTAACTATTCTGATTTAAATTGCGGTAGTCAATTCACGAGTGCAAGAACTCATTTAGCAACATCTTTTCGATTTTAATTAGCATTGTAATATAAATGTGAAAAGTCAAGCAAAAAAAACAAATATAAAAAAAAGAGAGAAAAAATAGATTGAGGACGTAAATAACAATAAAAACCACGTAACACGTGTCCGATGTCGCTGGACCAAGTGCGGGGCCCACGTATGACCCGCTTGTGAGAATATTCAGCTTCACACACTAAAAACACACAAACACACATCGAGAGACACACAGATATTCATTTTACACACACAGTCCACTCTCATCTCTGCGCTCTCTCTGAGATAATGATTTGACCGTTTACTGTATCTGTCTCACCTCTTATCGATTCATTCATCCGAAAATTCGAGAGGTTTGGTTTGTCTTTCAACTTCTTCAGCTTGTCGCTGCTACTGGAGGATACATGTGTATATTCTATTTTTGTGAACAATTTTAGCTGGTTTTATGATTGCTTGAATTGCCCTAGCTCTGTTAAAGGAGGGTTCTGGGTGCATGATTGTTTTTCTGCTCTGCCTATCTATGAGTTGGTGGGGGTGAATATGCATTTAGATGTGATTGTTTCTTGTCTAAATTGAAAAGAGGATTATAAGATTTGGGGTTTCGTTTTGACTAGCAAGATAATTCCTCTGTTTGTCCCAAAAATGGGTGGTCTTGCGTGGTTCTTGTGTTATCTGAAGATGCAAGTAAGGAAAGTGAACTTCGTTGAGTTTTTTTAGGCAAATTATTAGTTTAGTGGGGAACTATTGGCTTTCTGTTGTCTGGAACTTTTTTTTGTTTCTTCTATGAAAGCATGTTAGAGATATTAGGCTTTCTAGATTCTAGCAGTTAGTCCTATGATTTGCTTTAGGTAAGACACCAGTTAAGTTTTACCAAGTAAAAGCTTATCTGAAGTCTCATAAACATTCAAAAAAATGTGGGGAAAAAGAATCTCGTGAACTGCTTTGCGAAAGTTTTATGTATTTGGCTGTGAATGAGTTTGGATCTTACTCAAGTTAATTAATCATCGCTTGTTTTTGCTTCAATTTAAAGGAGGATGCCAACCACGTCGAAGCATATGTACCAAGGAGAATAAAACCTTCGCAATGGCTCGAATTCAACTGCTAACGCTTGGTTAAATCCCGCTGTATACAATTCGCTGTCCTCAGCAGTGTGGGGAGGAAATTCGTCAGAATCTTCGTCTTTTGAGCAATCTTTTGATGGCATTCACATTCAGAGGGCGGCGTAGCATATGAGGAAGAAGATGATTGCACGACCAAAAGCTCGAAAGGTGCGTTCTTCTTTTTGCCTTTGTAGAATCAATGCAAGAGAATTCTATGGCTTTCGACAGTTTTAGTTACAAACTGCTGTGATTAAAAGTCTTAATCTTACGAAGCTGAGTAATGACTATTGCCATCTCTCTAGATGGGAACCAGCGCAGAACAAACAATTCGAGTTTCCAGCATATGCAATCGACTGTAAGAATGTGGCGATTTTGATATTTCTTTCACTCTCCGTTTAAGACTTCGGTTTCAAAGTTGTTTTCTTGCGACTTCTGCGATCCCTTTTCCAGGCATATGCGTCAAATCCTTATGATCCATCATATGGTGTAACTATGCCTGCTACGGCCAACCTTTGGTATGAAAATTGCATTTCTTTTTTAGTTCTTTATTCTGCAATGAAATATGCTTCTTCATTCTGGCTTCTGGTAAATAATCATTGCAGTGTATCTCAGAATATTTTTGACAATAGTTTCAGTAAAAACTCTGATTCTTGAACAATCATATGTTCCTCTTGACACGCATTAAAAAAAGTTCTGTTTCTGACTGAAGGTGCTTCCCCTTCAGTTATACGACGTTCATCACTCGAGAATGCCACTGCCTTTAGAGGTCGCACAAGATCCCGTCTATGTGAACGCAAAGCAGTACTCTGCTATCCTCCGAGGAGGCAATCGCGCGCCAAAGCAAGAGCTCGAAAAAAAGCTCGTCAAAGCTCGTAAGGTAGACCTTTTTTTTCATTCCTTCATTGATAGATGTTCATAGAGCTAAACATTTGTTAATTTATTTCAGAAACCTACACTGAGTTATTATATATATTACACACCGTGGCTTTGTCGATTTATTACAGCCTTATCTTCACGAATCTCGACACCAACACGCCTTAAGAAGGCCAGAGGCACGGGCGGTCGTTTTGTGAAGAAATCCCAAGCGCAAGAAACAACTGAATACAACAACAGCTCCACTATTTCGTATGGTCGGAATCTTTCAAGGTTCAAAATGATGGTGTTTCGCAAGCAGGTTTACAAGGGCCCGAAGCAAATCATCAATGCAATGGAAATACCATTGCAAATGGTAGGTAAGTGTTTGTCCTGCGTTAGCTTTAGCGAGAAGATTATGGAAAAAGAAAGTGCTGCTTAGTTGC
Source organism: Craterostigma plantagineum (assembly GCA_027422505.1). Lineage (NCBI taxonomy): Eukaryota > Viridiplantae > Streptophyta > Magnoliopsida > Lamiales > Linderniaceae > Craterostigma > Craterostigma plantagineum. The sequence goes on from JAPQWV010004785.1 coordinate 11,782, forward strand.
TTGCCTAGTCTGAATCTTACATGGCGCGGCAAAATCATTCTTGGCTTTCTTTCTTTTTCTTTTCTTTTCTCTTTTTTTTTTCTGTGTGGCAGGGTTTATATTTAGGGTGATCCTTTTAAAAAGTTTATTTTCTATTCTCCTCTTTATGTTGTACACTATTATATGACTCGGTTTAGAATGGAAGGGTATGTAAAAAGCTTTTCTTTTTAGGACACAAGAGCTCTTTCGTTGGTTTGTAAAACTATAGCATTCTGAATATTTGATGGTTTTCTTTCATTGCAAAAAATATTATTATATTAATACAGCTATGTATAGCGCAACTTCAAAGATGTCGTGTTCCAACTTCAAAGTATGTAAGACAAGGCTTACTTTACAACTGAGCAGATGCTTCAACTTCTCCATCGTTATACCTACTTGATACATATCTTCATCCATGTAATAACCATAGTAATTTTTTGATAGCTTTATATCATACACCTGTGTCATATCTTCCATCTAAAAACGACCCATCCAAAACGAACTCAAAACCCAGGTCTTCATGGCAATATATGATGCTCATCTTCCATCAAAATCTTATAGTCGTCCAAAAAGAATGGATCTTTAACAATTGTTCTGAAGCAGAAGACGGCGGACATAGAACTATCGGGTCAAAGGCACCTGTCAATGACGACCACTCTCACGTAATATAATATTAATAAGATATATAAAGTTCCGATTTCAATATGTATATTTTCGGTCCCGTAGATGATATTGATTATCAAGGGTTCCATAATTCATCCATCTTTCCTCTTTATCTTTCTTTCTTTCTTATATTTTCTTCTTTATAATCGCCTTTCTTCCTAATCGCCTACTTACTCGGCAAAGCGACTACTCGGCCGATTATCCGCTTAGTCGGGCGACTAATCCCTAACATCGGCCGATTTAAAAAAAATCGTCCACTTAATTATTAAAATAGATGATATAATACAAATTTCTACTATTAAAAATTCCATAAAAGTAATAGGGGACATTAAACGTTTCATTCACGTTTTATGCTCTAGTGGGAGGGTAGTATGCCCTTTATATAGCAAAGGTTTCCCACTTTTCATTCGCTACTGATCGGTGTGGGACAAAATAAGATCAAATCCTTTGAACTCTGCGGTGCTTTTTGGTCGAAATTCTAGTTATTATATATTTAATTAACAAAGTGCTTTATTACATATTATTTATATGATAACAAATATTATCTTTCAAACTTCAATTAAATTAGTTAATTTACCATAATATTAAAACATATAAATATTTTTCTTTTTTATTAAACAAAGAGAGTTGTTGCATTTGGCTAAAATATTTAATGAAAAATATAAAAACATATAAAATGAAATAAAAAATATGATAATTAATGTTATTTTTTTTGTATTATTGGGATTGAAATTATTTATTTAGAAATGTTTGGATAAAAACATTTATTTTAATAGAATTAGCATATTCAATATATAGAAAAAAATAATAAAAAATGCATATACCGTTTAATTTCCGCCTAGGATGACAACCTCAAGTGAGTTTTATTAATATACTTTGCCTAGATTTTTTATAAATTTGGATGCATCATATAATATTTGTATAAATGATATACAGAATAAAAAAATAAATGGAAAATAGGTATACCGCCTAATTTCCGCCTAGAAACCGCCTACTCCCCGCCTAGACCGCCTAGGCGCTAGGGCCCCTACCGGGCGCCCGACTAGCGACTAGCGAGTTTTGCAACATTGGCTTTAGTTTCCATATCTTCAATCACATGTAGTAGGTACTAGCAAAATGATATTATTAATTGTCATACCTAAAAATGATGGATTAGCCTTACAAGGATGACGTCATTTCGATAATATTCTACTGAAAATTAAAATAGATAGATTATGATATGATCATATCTATCTATCTACGGACGAGATCCTCTGTCCCAATACATGTACCTTTGTATGTACCAATTAATAAATTTTGCTTATTTATCGTTTTTTTAATTAAATAAAAAGTACTAATTACTTAGTAGGTACACACATTGAGACATCTATTGGGACAGATGATCTCATTCGATCTACCTAGGGTACAATGCTGTAATTGCCTCGAAATCATCCTTGTTAATCTCCCTCCTCTCTCTAACATCAATCGTAGGAGCCATTACCGCCGTGGTATCATCGCTGTGCAATAGACCCAAAACGTGCCCTATCTCATGCAACGCCACGGTGTCCAAATAATAATCTCCAGAATTATCTTCGTACGTTATCCAATCCTCTTCTGGTTGAACACCATTATTCCATCCGTAGGCAATCTCGCAAGCGCCAGCGTACCGTACTTTAACCTCTCAAAGCTTATCTTTATATCATGCTTTTCGCCGCTCCCAACTTGGATGAAGACTAGGCGACCGCTTGTCATAGTCCACTTTTCGAACGCATCGCTTATGGGTTCGAAGGAGTCTGCTCTTGCGGAAGGTTCGAACGCATAGGTAAGGGATCTTAGTTTGTTGTCTGGCCACTTACGCTTCGATATCTTGTAAAGGGACGACGAGGAGTTCAAGGATGATGACATGGCGCTGCTGAGCTGGCGAGGATATACGATGTCGGGGAAGCCACATCGAGGCTTTGACATTTGGGCTAGGGTTTTTGGTCTAGGGTCCGCTGATGTTGAGTTTGAAGAATTTTTGGTAGAGCTTTACGGCGGATTCTAGGGTTTCGTCGAAGGTGATGCTGTTTAGGGTTTTGGGATCGGTTGTTGTGTCGATGTAGCCGAGGGTTTTGAGGTATTTCTTCACGGCGAGGATTTCTTTTGCTTGGGACCCTTTTCGGGTGCCGCTTAGGTTCTTCAAGAAGTCGATTGGTGCTGATGTTGTTGTTGAGTTATCTCCGTCGATCGTCACTTTCGATAGGTCGTAAGCTTCGTGACGAGCGATGAACAAGGAAAGAGAAATGAATAGAGCGAAGATGTATGCAGTAGCATCGAGGCAGTAGATAATAGTGAGAGTGGATGTGTTCTTGTGATGGATTGTAATGCTTATTTTATAGGGTGTGATATGATGTAATTCTATGTTGATAGTGAAGATAAATATCGTATCGTGGTGATTATTATAAACAGAAAGTCACTAAAAGAAAAGGAAATCATTAAATAATATATCTCATTAAATGAAAAGAAAAGGAAACCATTAAAAGAATGGATTCTTCTACTGGCACCCTCTTAACTAATATATCTCATGATTAAATATATAAAGCAAATCATTAAATGATATTCTATATAAATCATTTTCTCCACTTTCCATAGAAAGAAAAAGGAAAGTACAATTCACTAATAGAGTTGAAAGTTGACCCAGCCGGGCCCCCTACTGTGGGCCTATCATACCAAGGCCCGAGCTCGTACGATGGGTAAAAGCCCGCAAGTTATTTGGGCTCGATAAATTTAGACTCGAGCCCAATTTTTTAAGGCCGGGGCACAAATTTTCAGTTCTATCATAGAGACAAGCGTGTTGGTTTAGATTTCGTATGGTGATGGTTCTTACATGCAACAACACATCGTCTTCCAAAATATTCTATTTATGCGTATTATGCACTAGAAAAATGATACCTCTAAGACGACTTAAGGTATATGTGTAGTTTAATAATCATAATCCTCGAAACAATGGAACTTTTTTTCTAGACTTGCATTGCTCAAACTGCGTCTTAATCATCCCTGCTAAGCTCCCTCATCTCTCTAACACGGAATAGGAGCCATTATCTGAAGATGCGAGTAAAAGAAAAAGTAAAAACTTTTCAGTTGAATTTTTTAGACCGAAGAAATCCGAAGATTAGTTAAGTGGGGGTGGTACCATTGCCTTTTTTGTTGTCTTGAACTTTTTTGTTTTCCACCAAAGAAATCTGGCACTTGGTCCTATGATTTGCGTTTAGGTAAGACAGACAGAGCAAGTTTACCAAGTAAATCTGATCTCAAGTGTTATAAAATTCAAAAAAATGGTGGGAAGTGAAGAATTTGGAAAAAAGATGAATCGAAAGAACTTTTTTATTGATCCACTCTGTTCTTGATTGAATTACATTACTGCGCGCGGCGTTCGTTCTTGATTCTAACCTCAGCATCCCCATTTATACTATTCTATATGGGCCAATTTTCTAACTTATAGGCCCATTTGTAGTTTAAATAGAAAACGGATACAGAGGGGAAAAATACAGCAATAGTGTGTAGTTATAAGACTGAAGCTTCCATCTTCACGGCTGCTAACAAGGAGGTCACGGTCGTGACCATAGACAGCATTCGATCCAAGATGCTACTGCTTGATGTCATGGCCGTGACTGATGAAGCACGAGACCGTGACCAGGGCTCTGCTTGATGTCAGGCCCTGACTGATAAAACATGAGGCCGTGACCGTGGCTCTGCTTGATGTCACGGCCGTGACTGATAAAGTACGAGGCCGTGACCATGGCTCTGCTTGATGTCACGGCCGTGACTGGTAGAGCACGAGGCCGTGACCAGGGCTTCTCAATACTCCCCTCAAGAATGGTGTGCATAGAGGTCAATTACACCATACTTGCTCAGGAGATACTCGAACTGTTCGCTTCCCAATGGTTTAGTCAACAGATCAGCCGGTTGGTCCATCGTGGATATGTAGTTTGTCTTCATTATTCCTTCATCAATTTTGTCTCGAATGAAGTGGCAATCCACTTCAATGTGCTTGCTTCGTTCATGGAATACATGGTTTACGGCTAATTGTATGGCTGACTTGCTGTCTGTCCAAACCTGTACAGGAATCAAATCATTAATTTTAGATCATTTAACAAACCGAGCAGCCAGACTATCTCTGCTGTTGCTGCTGCCATTGATCTATACTCTGCCTCTGTTGAACTTCTTGCTACTATTGTCTGTTTTTTGGACTTCCACGACAGAGTAGAGTCTCCCAATTTTACTAAGTAACCTGTTAATGATCTTCTCATGTTGGTGCATGCTGCCCAATCTGCATCACAGAATACATGAACTGTAGTTTACTTTTAGCTGAAAGCATTAAGCCCAAACCCGGTTTCGCCTTCAGATATCTTAGGTTCCTGTAAGCAGCTTCGACATGCACGTGTTTAGGTTTATGCATGGTGCTGACTTAGTACTTGAACTGCATAAGTGATGTCTGGTCTAGTAATACATAAGTATAACAACTTCCCAATTAATCTCTGAAACCAGATATATCATCAATGACTGGATCATCATTTATGATCTTCTCCCTTACTACCTTGCTGTTTTGTTCAATTGGTGTGCTTACTGATTTGCAGCCTATCATTCCTGTTTCTTTCAACAGATCAATGACATATCTCCTCTGATTGAGACAAATACCTTCGTTGGACCTTGCTATTTCAATCCCAAGAAAGTACTTCATCTCACCTAGGTCCTTCATAAGAATACATTACTGAGATAACATTTGCAATTATTAATCATGCTCAGATCATTCCCAGTAATCAAAATGTCGTCTACATAGACTAACAAAATCAGAAACTTGTCTTTGTCATATTTGGTAATAGAGAGTAGTCATGCTTAGACTGGATGAAACCATAACTACTTACAACCTCGATGAACTTGTGATTCCATTGCCTTGAAGCTTGCTTCAAGCCATATAGTGCTTTATTGAGCTTACAAACCTGTTGTCTCTTTCCTTTTGGAATGTCAAAGCCAGGTGGAACCTCCATATACACTGTTTCATTCAAATCTCCTTGAAGAAATGCATTAGTGACATCCATTTGGAATAAGGGCCAATCATAAATTGCAACAAGAGAAAGGACAGTCCTAATGGTAATGTGCTTCACAACGGGCGAAAAGTTTCATTATAGTCTATTCCCTCTCTTTGTGTGTACCCTTTGGCAACTAACCTTGCCTTGTATCTTCTATATCACCATTAGATTTATACTTAATAGTAAACACCCATTTTACAGCCTATGATTGATTTCCCTGAGGAATATCAACAAGTTCCCATGTCCCATTCATGTTTTAAGGCTGCAATTTCAGATTTCATGGCATCTATCCATTTCTTATCTACTTTGGCCTCCTCAAATGACTTGGGAATATAGTCTTTTGAGGTTGCAGCTAAAAATGCTCTATATTCTGGATTTATTCTGTCATATTGAACTAACTTAGACATAGGATATTTATCAAGAATAATCATATTAGCATCAGGCATACATGGTGAAATATAATCTTGAATGCCAATATGGAGGTTTAGAGACTCTACCTGACCTCCTTACCTCTGTTGTGGTTGGTTGATCTGAAGGCTGTTCTGAACTGCCATGACCTCTTCCTGTGGCTGCTGGCTAGGTTCTTCAGGGTCTTCAGGCACAGATTCTTCAGGCACAGATTCTTCAGAGGCATCTACCAGAGGTTGATCTACTACATTGTGTTCATATAGTTGCTGATATGGTATTACAAAATCCTCATAGTAGCTTTGCTCACTATGTGTAGGAAACTCTGATCTCTCCAGATCAGTGGCATTCATGGCAGGAAATATATTTTCATGGAATATAACATCTCTAGAGATAAGAAATTCTTTCAGTACTTAGATCTAGCAGCCTATAGCCTTTCTGTGTGAGTGAATATCCCATAAAAACACATGATCTAGACTTAGGCTGGGAACTTATCCTTTTGTGTAAGGATTTGCAAAGTAAAGACAACCAAAAACCTTGAAATGTGAGTACCAAGGTCTCTTCCAAAGATCACTTTCAAATGGTGTCTTGCCATTTAAAAGAGGTGTGGGGGTTCTATTTATAATATATACGGCTGTTTTAACACATTCTCCCCAAAACTTTATAGGCACATTTGAGTGAAACTTCAATGCCCTTGCAACATCCAAGATACGTCTATGTTTTCTCTCCACAACACCATTTTGTTGTGGAGTGTAAACACATGAACTTTGGTGAATAATACCTCTTGATGTTAAAAGAGCATTGCATTCTTGTGAGAAAAATTCCCATGCATTATCACTCCTAATGACCTTAACATTAATATTAAACTGGTTTTTCACATAAGCAGAAAGTCTTTCAAGATACCCAACACCTCAGATTTAACTTCCATAAGAAATGTCCAAGTGGCTCTAGATCTACTATAGTTAGAAAATACCTTTCATTATTGTAAGTCATTTCCCTGTATGGCCCCCATATATCAATGTGCAGAAGTTCAAGCATGGATTTATCATCTAATTGTCTCATGGGAAATTTAGACCTAGCATGCTTCGCTAAAGGACACAAAGTACAATATTGAATAGAGTCATTGAATTTCAGGTTCATTCATTGAGATATTTGAATCTTCCAAAGGACATGTGACCGAGCCTATAATGCCATCTCGATACATCATCAGTCAAATTTATTCTAAAAGCAGACTCTGTTGGTATATATATTTTTTAATATGGTAGGAATATTATTAATTAGGAGAATAATATAAATATTATTTTTTTTTTTATATATTATGGAAATATGTTAAGAGAAGATAATAGAAAAAATATTAGAAATGTAGAGAGAGGATTTTTAATTTTTATTGCTCATATTACAAATGTATTACATGATGGCTATTTATAGATTTCATAAACATCTAGATATTCAACATTCAATTCAAATATTCAACATTCAAATCATCTAGATATTCAATATTCAAATCTCTAGATATTCAATATTCAAGCCATCTAGAAATTCAATATTCAAATTTGGTGATTTATTCAAAGTATCCATTTTTAGTTTTATTATCAAATATGAAAAACACATATTATGTTTAACACCCCCTCTTAATATGTGATTTTCAAAATACTCTTGAACTTCTCAGTTTTTCGATCGATACCGCCTTTGTGAGAAAGTCTGCGACTTGATCATTTGTGTTGATGAACTCCATGTGAACTTCTTCGTTGTCACAAGATCACGGATGTAATGATGTCGGAGTTCGATATGCTTCGACCTTGCATGAAAAACCGGATTTTTAGTCATAGCAATAGTTGACATATTATCACAGAAGAGTGTAGTCGGCTTCTTCTGTTTTGTTGTAGATCTTCGAGAATTCTTCTTATCCAGACCGCTCTCACACGCTGCATCTGTGGTTGCAAATATATTCGGCTTCACTTGATGATAATGCAACCGTTTTCTGCTTTTTATAAACCCAAGCAACCACTTTTGTTCCGAGACAGAACACATATCCGGAAGTGCTCTTACGGTCGTCTAGTGAACGGCCCAATCGCTATCAGTGTAACCGATTAGCATATTGTCTTCTTCTTTTCATAGAGAATCCCGTGCTTTTTAGTACCTTTGACGTATCTCAATATTCTTTTTGCTGAGGTAAGGTGAAGTTTGCTCGGTTCACTCATGTATCGAGAAACATAACTTACCGAGTGAACAATATCTGGTCTCGTGTTGGTGAGGTAGATCAATGATCCTACAAGACTTCGATACATTCCTGCATCGATTTTTTCCGCACCATCATGTTGCTGCAACTTCTCGTTCGAGGCCATAGAGTGTTCACGGTTTTGCTATTCTGCATATTAAATTTCTTCAACAAATTGTCAGCATATTTTTCTTGAGAAATAAATAACTTTCCTTTCGATTGTTTTACTTGAATTCCCAAAAAATATTTTAGAAGTCGCAAATCTGTCATCTCGAATTCTTGCATCATATGCTTCTTAAATTCTTCAGTCAACGCCGGGGTAGTGCCAAGATAAATAATATCATCAACGTAAAGGCACATGATCAAAAAATATGTTATACAGAAGTTTTAATATAGAGAGATGGCTCACTGGGGCTTCGTCGAAATCCTTCTCGAAATAAATACCCATCGATTTTATTGTTCCATGCTCTAGGTGCTTGCTTTAAGCCATAAAGAGCTTTTTTTAAACGATATACCTTTCTTGGATTTTCGCTGATCTCAAATCCTTGTGGTTGTTGAACATAAACTTCTTCTTCGAGATCTCCATTAAGAAATGCTGATTTTACGTCCAACTGGTACACGCTAAGCTCCAACTGGGCTGCGAGCGCAAGGACTATTCGAATGGTCTCCATGCGAGCAACTGGAGCGAATGTCTCGTTGAAGTCGATTCGGGCTGCTGGGAATAGCCTTTTGCAACCAATCTCGCTTTATGTTTTTTAATGGAACCATCTCGTCGAGCTTTGTTTTGAACACCCATTTTAGACCAATGACGTCTTTTCCTGTGGCAAGTCAACGAGCTCCCATGTGCCATTTTTCTCGATGGCGTTTATTTCTTCTTGCATCGCGTTTCTCCACACTTTCTCCTTAGACGCTTCTTCAATTCTGAGGCTCACAACTAAAGAAAGCAAAATCACAATTCTGATAGATGTCTTGTATTGATCGTACCTTTAGTATAGGTGATTCCGGATCAGAATTGTCTTCAGATATATCGGTAGATCTTGGAGAACTTTCTGGCATAGATGGTGTAGCTTGATTCTGTGGTGGTTGTTCTTGTAGTTGTGGTACTAGCTGTGATAACTCTGACGGTGGAAATGGTTCTTGAGAAGAGTTTTCATCCATTTCCATGCTGCATGCTCATCAAAGATAACGTCTCTTGACACCACAAGTTTGTTAGTCTTTGGATTAAAAAGTCTATATCCCTTACACTCATCGCTGTAGCCAACAAAGATGAGTTTCTCGCCTTTTGTATCATACTTATCCCGGTTTGGGATTGATATGTGCGAGTACGCGATACATCCAAAAATTTTCAAGTGACTTACAACTGGTTTCTCTGTTGTGCCAAGCTTCGAATGGAGTTTTGTTGAGGACTGCCTTTGTGGGTGAGCGGTTGAGGATATAAGCTGCCGGTGAACAGCTTCTGCCCAAATTTCTTCTCTAGTTCTTTTCCTTTAAGCATACTCCTCGCCATCTCAACAATTGTTCGGTTTTTTCTCTCGCAACTCCGTTTTGTTGTGGCGTTCTACTAACCGTTAATTGCCGTTCGATGCCATTCTTCTTACAATACTCCAAGAATGGAGTATAAAGGAATTCTCCACCACGATCAGTTCTAAGGATTTTATATGTCGCCCACTTTGTTTTTCCACGAGGGCTTGAAAATGTAGAAAAGCTGCAAAAGCTTCCGACTTCTCGTGCAAAAAAATATAGCCATATCATTCTTGTAAAATCATCGACAAAAAGAATGAAATATCGCTTGTTACCGAGCGAGGGTGTTCTCGTAGGACCACATATGTCCGCATGCACCAACTCGAGAGGGTTTTTTGCTCTCCAAGACGTCTTTGGAACGGAAGACGATGCATCTTCCCTATATACATCCTTCACAAATTTGATCCTTTTGCTCGATGGATGGAATACCCACGACCATGTTCTTCATTTTAAGAAGCTGCAATCCTTTGTTATGAAGATGACCGTACCTCAAATGCCACAGCTGAAATGGATCACATTTTCTCCTGCGAAGGCCACTTTTCCTCCCGAAGGCATGACAAAGGAGAAAACGTTATTTGAAGACATAGCAACAGATGCTACCAGTGTATTATTTTTCTTGTCGAAGATTTTGCACTCGTCTTCATCAAGGAGACCGAATATCCTTTCGTCATCAGCTGCCCGACACTCAATAAATTTTGCTTGAGGTTGGGTACGTACAGAACGTCGCTGATGAATTTCTTACTACCTCCTTTGCTTTGCACCGCAATGACTCCTTTGCCTTTTGCGTCTTGGATCTTTCCATCTCCAAGTTTGACGTAGGAAGTGTAGTTAGTATCCATCTCCACGAAGAACTTCTTGTTACCGGTCATATGATTGCTACAGCCGCTATCAACGTACCACAGTTCTTCACTTTCTGTGTTTGCGTTCATGCAAGAGAATACTTGCTCTTCTCCATCCTGCATAAAATTGACGATTGCTCCGTCGTTCTTCTTCTTGGACAGTTGGTGTATGAGTGGTCCGATTATTGCAGCTTTTGCATCGAAAGAAACAATCTTTCATCTCATGATTGTTCTTTTTGCAAATACGGCATGTATCGAAATCTCCTTTTTGCTGAAATTTGTTCTTGCCTTTCCACTTTCCTTTCTTGCCTCCTTATTTTGTTTGTAAGTTTTTCCATCCGAGAGATGAACTTTAGACTGGAAGGCCTGCTCCATGGATTGATGTGACGACCGGCTTAGTCTGACTTCATGCACTTGAAGAGAGCTCGAAAGTTCATGAAAGGTGTATTTGTCGAGATCCTTCGATTCTTCAATCGCCGCAACCACGTGATCGAATTTTATAGGTAAACTTCGGAGAACCTTTTGAACAATTTTTCTTTCGTCCATGACGTCACCGAGACCTCTTATTTGATTGACGATTTCTGAAACTCTTGATAGGAAAGATTGTATATCTTCGCCGGTTTTCATCTCGATGTTGTCGAAATCCTCCAAAGATTTTGTAATTTCAAAGAAACTACTTTTTGATCACCTTGGAATCCTTGATTCAGAATATCCCATGCTTCTTTCGCCTTTCTTAGCTCCAAAGATTCTCGGGAATATTATTTTTACTAACGCCTTGTTGGAGATATCTCAAAGCGCTTGCATCTTTTCGAACGTCCTCCTTATATCTCTTTTGTTGCTCTTCGGTCCATGCTTCGCTTGTTCCTTCTTTGGTGGCTCGGGATATGTGCTTTCGACAACATCCCATAGATCTACGGAAATGAACAACGTCTTCATTTGACTGCTCCAATAGTCGTAATGTTCTCCCGCGAAAATCGGTACTTGACCGGGAGAGTAGGCGAACATGGTAGACGATGAATCTGAGGCCATTTTTTTTCGGGTAAGCGAGGCTTCGAGTACCGAGTGGCTCTGATACTAAATTTTGTTGGTATATATTTTTTTAATATGGTAGGAATATTTATTAATTAGGAGAATAATATAAATATTATTTTTTTTTATATATTATGGAAATATGTTAAGAGAAGATAATAGAAAAAATATTAGAAATGTAAGAGAGATGATTTTTAATTTTTATTGCTCATACTACAAATGTATTACATGATGGCTATTTATATATTTCATAAACATCTAGATATTCAACATTCAATTCAAATATTCAACATTCAAATCATCTAGATATTCAATATTCAAATCTCTAGATATTCAATATTCAAGCCATCTAGAAATTCAATATTCAAATTTGGTGATTTATTCAAAGTATTCATTTTTAGTTTTATTATTCAAATATGAAAAACACATATTATGTTTAACAGACTCTTTATTTGCATTACTACAAAAAATGGTAAACTTGGTATTAATGGGGCTCGGCTCGAATATGTATAAACCATTCTCTTGCCTACCAATCCCCCTTATCCTGCCAGTCAATGTTCCTGTATAACACAAAACTCAAGTGCACATTTTCATCCTTATCAGCCTAGAAACAGAAAGAAGATTATGCTTGAAATTTGGAACATATAACACATCATGCAATCTCAATTTCTTATTTATATCTACAATTCCAGATAGGCAAACCTTACTTGAGGAACCATTTGGCAATTTCACAAAATCTATGCAACTAAAGACATTGTCAACTATCTATGACTTGGTGGGGGGTGGATATGCATTTAGATGTGATTGTTTCTTGTCTAAATTGAAAGAGGATTATAAGATTTGGGGTTTCGTTTTGACTAGCAAGATAATTCCTCTGTTTGTCCCAAAAAATGGCTGGTCTTGCGTGGTTCTTGTGTTATCTGAAGATGCAAGTAAGGAAAGTGAACTTCGTTGAGTTTTTTTAGGCAAATTATTAGTTAGTGGGAACTATTGGCTTTCTGTTGTCTGGAACTTTTTTTTTGTTTCTTCTATGAAAGCATGTTAGAGATATTAGGCTTTCTAGATTCTAGCAGTTAGTCCTATGATTTTGCTTTAGGTAAGACACCAGTTAAGTTTTACCAAGTAAAAGCTTATCTGAAGTCTCATAAACATTCAAAAAATGTGGGGAAAAAAGAATCTCGTGAACTGCTTTGCGAAAGTTTTATGTATTTGGCTGTGAATGAGTTTGGATCTGACTCAAGTTAATTAATCATCGCTTGTTTTGCTTCAATTTAAAGGAGGATGCCAACCACGTCGAAGCATATGTACCAAGTAGAATCAAACTTTCGCAATGGCTCGAATTCAACTGCTAACGCTTGGTTAAATCCCGCTGTATACAATTCGCTGTCCTCAGCAGTATGGGAGGAAATTCGTCAGAATCTTCGTCTTTCGAGCAATCTTTTGATGGGCATTCACATTCAGAGGGCGGCGTAGCAAACGAGGAAGAAGATGATTGCACGACCAAAGCTCGAAAGGTGCGTTCTTCTTTTTGCCTTTGTAGAATCAATGCATGAGAATTCTATGGCTTTCGACAGTTTTAGTTACAAACTGCTGTAATTAAAAGTCTTTATTCTTACGAAGCTGAGTAATGACTATTGCCATCTCTCTAGATGGGAACCAGCGCAGAACGAACAATTCGAGTTTCCAGCATATGCAATCGACTGTAAGAATGCGGCAATTTTGATATTTCTTTCACTCTCCGTTTAAGACTTTGGTTTCAAAGTTGTTTTCTTTGCGAATTTCTGCGATCCTTTTTCCAGGAATATGCGTCAAATCCTTATGACCATCGTATGGAGTAACTATGCCTGCTTACGGCCAACCTTTGGTATGAAAATGCGTACTTTTTTTCTTTTAAGTTCTTTATTCTGCATAAAATCTGCTTCTTCATTCTGGCTTCTGGTAAAGAATCATCGTAGTGAAATCTCAGAAGATTTTTTTGACAATAGATTCAGTAAAAACTCTGATTCTTGAACACCCTATGTCCCTTTTGACGCATTAAAAAAAAACGCTCTATTTCTTGACTTAAGGTGCTTCCCCTTCAGTTATACGACGTTCATCACTCGAGAATGCCACTGCTTTAGAGGTCGCACAAGATCCCGTCTATGTGAACGCAAAGCAGTACTCTGCTATTCTCCGAAGGAGGCAATCGCGCGCCAAAGCAGAGCTCGAAAAAAAGCTCGTCAAAGCTCGTAAGGTAGCCCTTTTTTCATTCCTTCATTGATAGATATTCATAGAGCTAACATTTGTTAATTTATTTCAGAAACCTACACTGTTTTTATATATATATTACACACCGTGGCTTTGTCGATTTATTACAGCCTTATCTTCACGAATCTCGACACCAACCACGCCTTAAGAAGGGCCAGAGGCACGGGCGTCCGGTTTTTGAAGAATCCCAAGCGCAAGAAACACTGAATACAACAACAGCTCCACTATTTCGTATGGGTCGGAATCTTTCAAGGTTCAAAAATGATGGTGTTTCGCAGCAGGTTTACAAGGGCCCGAAGCAAATCATCAATGCAATGGAAATACCATTGCAAAATGGTAGGTAGTGTGTTTGTCCTGCGTTAGCTTTAGCGAGAAGATTATGGAAAAAGAAGTGCTGCTTAGTTTGCTTGCCTTGTCTGAATCTTGCATGGCGCCGCAAGTCATTCTTGGCTCTTTTTCTTTTCTTTTCTCTTTTTTTCTGTGTGGCAGGGGTTTGTATTAGGGTAATCCTTTTAGAAAGTTTATTTTCTATTCTCCTCTTCATGTTTTGTACACTATTATAGCCTCAGTTTAGAATGCAAGGGTATGTACAAAGCTTTTCTTTTTAGGACACACA
>JAPQWV010004786.1:0-26370 GCA_027422505.1 Craterostigma plantagineum
GAGTTATGTTATATATAATAATCAAAGGTCAAACTATTTGTTGGTGTAATATCAAATGTTGTTAGTTAATTACGATTCTTATTTGTATATTAAAGAATCAGGTGGAAATTATAAACTAGGAGTTTGTTTTGTACAAAGCAGAATAATGAGCTTGACCGGGCCACGGGTCCGGCTTGGTCGGGCCATGGGCCTAAAAATCACAGCTGTTTGGGCCACCGGTCGGGCCGCGCTGCGGGCCTGAAGATCACAGCTGTCGGACAACGGCCGGGCGGGCCACATGCCTATTTGATGCCTTTAGGTATTAGCGTAATTAGGTCTTTTTGTTTGTAAATAGTGGTGTAGTTTGGTACGAGTTGGAGAGCGATACACTTAGGCGAATTGTGCGAGTTTTGTCGAAGTGTTCCAAGGGTAGTCGGGCTGCGTTCGGGGTAGTTTCCGGCGAGGGTTCTTAGCGTAGTAAGATCCCGGTCGAAGGGACGATAGGATTTGGGTAGACTTGTGTGCGATCGAGTCGAACGAGTTCGGGGCGTGTCCGAATCGTTCAAGTCCTATTGTACTTTATTTGTGCGAAATAAAGAGAGGCCAAACTTGCGTTGGCCGGCCCTTCGGCCATATCACTTGTCTTTACGTTTCCGTTTGGGCGAGGCGAGTGTTTGAGGGCGTGTCTTGCCTTGGTTACGAAGCGCGCGCGCGGAGTAAGCCAAGGAAGAGCCGTGTTGCGCGCGTTTGGGATTAGGGATTTAGCGAAAAATTTCTAAGTCCTTTTGGCGTAACAAGAGTAAGGGACACCTTAGGATAACCGTGTTAGTAGCTTCGTTTGGGTTAGCGAGGTGAGGCCGAGACTTGTTCGGTTCCACACGGGTTTTGAGTCTTCCTATAGTGTACGTTTTGTTCGCCGAGGAATAAAACGGCTAAGTCGAGGAGCGAACCTCGGCGAGGTCCCTTAAATTTACGTTGTCTTGTTCCGTTTCCGCTTTACAAGGCAGGGCGACGTGTTTGGAGGCTGAACGTGTTCAAGGCGAGTTCCGCGCGGCGGGATTTGATTGGACGCGTGCCGGTTGTGAAGGCGCGGCTACGAGGATAATTTCGAAAAAAATTGTCTAAGTACCGGATTCGCAACAAAGTTGCGAATCCCATGTGCCCTCACTCGGCGGTGAGGCGAACTCCACCTCATGTGCCCTGCCGGATCCCGCAGGTACAACACCCCTCCACCACCATGAGGCGATGCTGGCGGCGTCAGCTTGCCCACCTGAGTTGCAGTTCCAGGTGCCTCCTCAGTACCCTCGGCCAACGGAGTACTCCACCGTGAACACGTAGTTGTCACCGTTCGACTTGCGATCGACCTCTATAGAGCCCCAGTCCCCCTGGGCTCCCTCGTCGAACACCACGTCGCGCGTCACGTGTACACGCTTCGTGACAGGGTCGTAAGCGTGGTATGCTTTGGAGCCGCGCTCGTAGCCGATGAATTGCAGACTACGATCTTCGAGCTTCTTTAGATGCGGCGTCGTGTTCCAGACGAAGACGATGCAGCCGAACATTCTCAGCTGATGCATTGCCGGATTCTTCCCATGCCACGCTTCGAACGGCGTCATGCCGTCCACGCTCTTCATTGGGCATCGGTTGAGGATGTATACCGCGGTGGTCACAGGCCTCGCCCCAGAACCACCCCGGCAGCCCTTTCGCCTTGAGCATACTCCTCGTTGTCGCCACCACCGTCCCATTCCGTCGCTCGACCACGCCGTTCTGCTGCGAGCTGTATGGTGCGGTGTGTTGGTGATGTATCCCTTCTCCCATGCAGTACTCCGCAAACTCGATCGGGTTAATTATCCACCACGATCGGGCCCAACTTTAGCCCAGACTCCCCCTCTGCCCGTGCTTGGAGTTCCTTGATGGCCGTCGTGGCACGATCCTTTGAAGGAATCGTGGCACCCACATGTATCGGTTGAGGTCGTCGACGAGCAACAAGAAGCACTTGTTGCCGATTGGGGTCGTTGGCGTGATCGGCCCTCACAGATCCCCGTGCACAAGCTCAAGTCGCTGCTTCGCAAGGTACTCTGCTTTCGCCGGAAATGGGGTGCGCCTCTGCTTCCCAGCTAGGCATGCGTCGCACAGCTGGTCCACCTGCCCGATTTTCGGCAAGCCGTGCACCAGCTCCTCCCGAGCTAGCTTCCGGAGCGCCGCCATGTTGACATGGCAGAAGCGATCATGCCAGCGCCACGCCACCATCGTCGCCGTGCCCGTGCACTGCTAAGCGCGTCGGCTGTGCTATCTGATCCAGAGCAGGTACAGGCGGTTCGCCTAGCGCGTCACCCTTGCCAACAGTTAACCGCCGAGCTCTCGAATCCGCATCACTCCAACGTCGATGTCGATCTTGAAGCGGCCCTCGTCGAGCTGGCCTAGGCTCACGATATTCGTCGTCAGTCGGGAATGAAGTAGACCCCCGAACGACCGAAGCTCCCCATTTTTGCATACGAAGACGACGTTGCCCAGCCCTTCAATCCGCGCCATCGAGTTGTCGCTGAAGCGCACGGTGTCGCGCACCACCACGTCGAGCTTCGAAAAGGCGGCCTTGGACTCGGACATGTGATTGGTTGCCCCCGAGTACAGGACCCACGTCTCCGCCTCCCGTCCTCTTCTTCCCCGAGCTGTGCGAACACTTCTCTTTGCGAAACTCGATTTGGCCCACGGACGATGCCTGCCCATATCTGCCTCCTCCATGCTGATTCGATGCTCCCAGCGACGCCGGATCAGCCCTGGCGAGCGGCTCTACCGCCGATGAGGCGGTGCCGACGAAGTTGCCGTCGATTGCAGCGTCGGTGGGGAGAGAATGGGGGAGCACTTTGCGAGACAGAGTGAGGCCTCCTCCTCATCCTGGACCGCATGGGCCTGCTCCTTCTTGGCTTCGACCAGCACTCCCGAGCCCAATGGCCCAGCTTCTTGCACCGGCGGCATTCATCGCCCATGGACTTGTTCGAGACCCGCGGCCCACTCAACGACCCGTCAGCACGCCCACGACCGCGCCCCGCGTCGGTCGCCTCCCCTATTCGTGCTGCCACCGCCCTCTTGCGCCACCGCTAAAGTGGTTCTCCTCGCCTCCCGCTTCTTCCGCCGCGCGTCCACTCTTCCTCAGTGAGATACAGCTTGCCCTCATGCTGTAGTGACGCCGCCTGTCCATCCAGCCCTTTCTCTTGCAAACGCCCGTGAGATCGGCGACCGTCATAGTGGATGGATCGAGCAGTGTCTTGATCGCAATCACGATCTGTTTGAAGTGGGTAGGCAGACTCCGTAGCATCTTGGCTACGATTTCCTCATCCTTCACCTCATCCCCCATGTGGTGAGGTGCGCCGCCATGCCATTAAGTTGCAGCGCGAACTCCTCGACGGTCTTGCCGTCGTTGAACGTGGCGATGTCGAATTTGCGACGTAGCTGTTGCGCCGTTGCCTTCTTCACACGATCGTCCCCGATCTGCATGGTCGCGATCGTGTCCCAGGCCTCCTTGGTCGTCTCCTTGGAGCCGATCGTCGACACTATTTCGGGCGGGACCGCACTCACCAGCGCATCGAGCGCCATCATGTCTTCCTGCTCATCGGTAGTGCCCTTCTCGATGGCGTTCCATAGCGCTCGCCTTCAGCTTCACCTTCATCATGAACGCCCAGTCAGAGTAATTGGTCTTGGTGAGAACGGGGTAGCTATTCCCGTCGCCCACCTCACGAATCACTCGCTGGATCGCGGCACCCGAGGTATCGGCTTCTTGCTCCCATCGTCCAAGATCCGGCGCCGGAGGCATCAGCTTTCTTGCTTCGCCCGTGGTTCCTGGATGAAACTCTCTCTGATACCAGTTGTTGGAAAACTCACGCGAACACAGTGAACACGATCTTGTTTTGGTGCTGCTGAAATCTGCAGCATTTTCTGTAGTCTTTGCACTGCTTAAATAATACTTTACATGGACGCTAATAAATGCTACAATCATGCCACTGATTTAGCCTAAACTAATAAGGAAAATATAATCATCTCCTAAACTATGCCTAAGCTAATTAAGGAAGGTAATCACAAGGATTATTCGTGCATGGGTGACGGTTGCTTCGTAACAACCGTCGCCCACGATCTATCGAATTTTTTTTTTTTAATTTAATTTTTTTTATTTCTTTTAACATGAGTATGGCAACTATTGTTACGAAGCAACCGTCTCCCATGATCTATCGAATTTTTGTTAATTTATTTTTTTTTTATTTTTTTAGCATGAGTATGGGCGACTGTTGTTTCGAATCAACCGTCGCCCAGGTTCTATCTAACCCTAAATACCATTTATACAAGGGCTAATTAGATATCAGGCCCCTTTAACACTTTGAGTAGGTTTCAGGCCCTCTTTCTATTTTAAATAGGAAGAAAGACCCAAATGATATTTAAGTTAGGAATAAGGACCCATTCAGATTGAAAAGCCTCTTTTACCCTTATTTTTTTCGGAAATTACACCAACCTTTTTAGACCTAAATCTACATGTGTTATTAAGTGGTATATAAATCTATTTTAGTGGTATTTATTCTGATTAAAGTGGTATTAAAAAAATAATCTATAATACGACGCTGAGACTAAAAATCGATTTCAGTACAACCCTAAAATTAGATTTCCAGCCTTAATCGAGAAAACCCGAAGAATTTTCTACCAATCTGAACCCCTAATCGACGAAACCCGACCGATTTCGACACTTGATCGACGAATCTTGCGATGGTTCCGAAGAAGAATTCCGTCGATCGCCAAGAAAGTGGCCGGAAGAAGGAGAAGAAAGTTGCTGGGAAGAAGAACGGCGTCGAATGATGGCTCTGCTTGCGTTTTGACTGTGTCTAACACTTTTGGTGTTTTGAATGATGGTTCTGCTTCTGTTTTTTGCGTTTTGAACTAGTTCTATTTTCATACCACATCACATATAAATCATACCACTTAATAATACTCTGGTAACAATTTATACTCCATTCGTAACAAAAAATAAGAACATTATAGAAGCGTCATGGGCCTATTACGTTTCCATTTTTATACAATACCACATCACATGTAAATTATACCACTTAAGTATAGTTTGGTACCAATTTATACTCCATTCGTAACAAAAATAAGAACATTCCAGAAGCTCCATGGGCCTATTACTGTCTCCATCTTTATAAATACCACATTACATGTAAATTATATCACTTAAGTATAGTCTGATACCAATTTATACTCCACTCGTAACAGAAAATAGGAACATTTCAGAAGCTTCATGGGTTTATTATCGTCTCCATCTTTATACAATACCTAGGGGTGGGATCGGGTCGGGTTTTTTCGGGTATCGGGTTTTTTCGGTCGGGTACCCGACATTTTTCGGGTTTCAATTTTGATACCCGACCCCGACCCGACAAAAATCGGGTACCCGACAATCGGGTACCCGCAACCGATTCTCGGGTTCGGGTCGGGGTCGGGTACCCGACAGTTTTATGATTCATTTCTTTGAACATTTAATGCAATGCAATGATTCAGTTCTGCTCTCTTCTCTCTCTTCTAATAAACGTTGGGCCACATGGATAAATGGCCTGGAACATTCTAATGGGCTTTAAGCCCAATAAAATATCATCCTTTCACTCTCCGTCGTCTTCACTGAACTTCCTCTCCATAGCTCGACACCAAATCAATGGCGTCGTCTTCACTGAACTTCCTCTCCGTCGCACGGACGCTGCAAAACCTAGCTATTCGCCGCCGTAAAAATCAGATCTGGGACTCACACCTGGGGCACAATCGGACGCATAGGGAGATTAGAAGAGTATCAGCGCAATAACTTCTCCTAGAACTGTGCCGATGACTACTTATAGATGAAGGCCGCCGGCGGTGAGGGCGACGGCGGCGCAGATGGACGATGGTGGTGAGTCGACGACTTGATGGACGAGTCGAAGACGAGCAGGAGTTGAGTGGGCTGACGGCTGAGGGCGACGCGACGGACGACGGTGCTGAGGGCTGAGGGCGACGGGAAGGACGAGGGGGGCTGAGGGAGACGTGGTGCGCGCTGAGCTAACGATGGTATGTCGATTGTGTGTGGATGTCGATTGTTTTCTGTCAAGTGTGTGTATAATGCTTTCTGTCCCTTGTATGTGTGAGTGTATGTCGATTGTGGAGAAGAGTTCAGACATATAATATTTTTTTTTTTACAAATATGATCGGGTAGGTCGGGTACCCGATCGGGTTTTTCGGGTAGCATATTGCTACCCGAAACCCGACCCGAAATCTAACATCGGGTATCGGGTACCCGACCCGATACCCGATGAAACCCGACTTTTCACCCCGATCGGGTAAAACCCGATCGGGTCGGGTCGGGTACCCGAAACCCGACCCCGATTGCCCACCCCTAACAATACCACATCACATGTAAATTATACCACTTAAGTATAGTTTCTTACCAATTTATGCTCCACTCGTAACAAAAAATAAGACATTCCAGAAGCTCCATGGGCCTATTATCGTCTCCCTATTTATAAAATACCACATCACATGTAAATTACACCACTTAAGTATAGTCTGCTACCAATTTATACTCAACTCGTAACAGAAATAGGAACATTTCAGAAGCTTTATGGGCCTATTAACGTATCTATCTTTATACAATACCACATCACATGTAAATTATACAACTTAATAATATTTTGGTACCGATTTATACTCAATTCGTAACAAAAAATAAGACATTCCAGAAGCTTCATGGGCCGACAATGAATATGCCTCTCCATCATTATATGATACCAAATCACATGTAAACTGTATCACTTCAGCATAATTTGGTACCAATTTATATTCCTGTCATACCAAAATATAAGAATATTCCAGAAACTTCATGGGCCGACAATGAATATGCCTCTCCATCGTTATATGATACCAAATCACATGTAAATTGTACCACTTTAGCATAATTTAGTACCAATTTATACTATCATGGTAACAATACATTTCGATTCGATACCACATTAAGTGGTAGTGATACTAGATAACATGTAATCTGTACCGTATTAATGGTTCGAATAATTTCGTAACAAAAAGTTGTTTTTTTTCGATTGTCGAAGATAAAAATCATGGAAATATATGATTTGATGTATAATCCATCAAGTTCCTTGATTTTGTTACGTTTATTGCAAATATTATGTAAGTAGTCAAATAATGAGGTTTTGATCATGTGAAATGTACACCAATGCATGTAGACAACTATATTTACATCACATTGATATTTACCATTATGAATTACAGTAAATGTATCCTAAACAACATTATACGTCAATCATATAACAAATCTTACGACAATAAACCTTTAATCGTAACCCCGAAACAGTTTACCCTAAGATCCGATACTCTAAACCAAAAAACTGAAAACCCTAGCGCGTAAACCCGCAATCTGTAACACATAAAGTGTTTCCGGTACCACATTATTACAGGAATATATACTACATCCGCCCAAAATACTACACATATTCAGCTTTCCCGCCCAAATCGTACCAAATGGTACCAGTTCCTCCTCAAATGGTACCAGATCGGCAGATCCTCCCCAAATCGTACCATTTCCTCCCCAACGGGTACCACAACCTGCCGAAATGAAGAATATTCCACAACCTTCCAAATGACATATATTCTCTGAAAATAAATGCTATCCCTCCCTTCTCATTCGCACCCTGCCAAATGACATATATTCTCTGAAAATAAAGAACATTCCAGAAGCCTCATGATCCGTCAATGAATATGGATCAATATTTGTACCATACCAAGACACATGTAAAATATACCACTTCAGTGTAATGTCGTACCAGTTTATACTCCATTCATAACAAAAATCAGGAACATTCCAGAAGCTTCATGATCCGTCAATGAATATGGTCTCACCATTTTTATATGTTACCACATCACATGTAAATTATACCACTTGATAGTATATTGGTAACCGTTTATACTATCCTGGTAACAATACATTACGAAACGATACCACATTTAGTCGTACTGATACTAGATAATATGTTATCTGTACCATATTAATGGTTCGAATAATTTCGTAATAAAAGTTGCTTTTCTCGGTTGTAGAAGAATAAAAATCATGGAAATATATTATTTGATGTATTAAACCACCAAGTTCCTTGATTTTGTTACGTTTATGCAAATAAGATGCAACTAGTCAAGTAATGAGGTTTTGATCATGTAAATATACACCAATGCTTAAACAGTAATCTGTAACACATCTTACATTTCTGGTACCACATTATTACATGAATATATACTACATAAAAGTTTCCGCCCAAAATAATACTGAGAATCAGCTTTCCCGCCCAAAACAGCGTGACTTGCTATACCAGTTTACGCCTCTATTATACAACTTTACTCTGTTTTAGTACCAGTTCGAGTAACGCTTCTTATCGTTGCTATACCGCTTTACGTCTCTACAATACTACTTTATGCTGTTTTAATACCGCATCATATGAAGTCGATATACCACTTTACCATTTTATACTGTTTTAGTACCTCATCATATAAAATTGTCCGGACATATTAGAAGTAATATCTCGTACCACTTTAGGACTACATTGTACCGATTCATATGGTCTCTATACCAGTTTTATGCCATTCTCATACCACACAACGAACACTCATTTAAACTTTTTTTTCTGGCGATTTCAGTTTCAGTTCGTTAATCTTGAGGGACGAACGATTGAGTCACCACTAAGGCGCGACGTAATTTCCAAGCTATGGGTCCCTCCAATTTATGCATATTAGCTTTAATTTCGACCAAAACATGCTCGATTTATCTTAGTTTGCGAAATGAATTTCTAGAAATTATTCCTCACAGATCTTAAATCTGAGGACGTAAATGTCATTGACATCGTCGAGTACACATCAGACTTGTTTTGTGCCCAGTATGCTCGAACATTTACGGCAAATCGATCGTTCAAATAGTTTTTTTCGATTGATACCATTTGAATAACATCTGGTACCATAATAGTAGCGATTCATACCTCTTTATATAATGCCTACAAGGGGCATTTTTGTCAAATCATTCTTTATGTTCTTCACTTTGAATTTTATTTAATATTGGTCCTTAAACCTATATTTATTGTGAGGAGGGCCTGAACCCAAACAGAAAGTTACGATGGGGTCTGACATACAAACGCCCCTTTATACAAAGGTAAAGTTGCCGCCGCACACTATTTTTATTTCCCTTCTCTCTCTCCACCTTTATCTTTTTTTCTTCTCTATCTCTAAGTTTTTAATCTTCTCTTCTCTCAGTGGTGGTAATTTTTGGTTCGACGTCGATGATGATTGGGATGTTGTGACGAGCTGGAAGCGACGATGAGGCGGCGGAGGCGGTGACGAGCTGGGAGCGACGACGAGGCGGCTTCGGCAGCGACTATGAGCGGCGGCGGAGGCGGTCCGGATGCCAGATTCCGGCGAAGGTGGCTGATTCAAACCTCGATAGAGAGCTTCGAAGGAAGGAGCTTCGGCGTCGATGGTGATTGGGATGCTGTAGCTGGCCTCGAGGGAGGTGGCGCAGCGGATCTGACTTTAAAGGGATGGTGGCGGCAGACCTGCGTGACGAGCGGCGGAGACGACGAGGCGGCGGAGGCGGTGCCGAGCTGGCAGCGACGATGAGGACGGTGGCTGCTTTTTTTTTTTTTTTTCAGTTGATGTTTTGGGCGACGGTTTCTAAGACAGAAACTGTTGCCCATGATTAAATTTTAAAAAAAATTGATTTTGGGCGACTGTTGTTTTGACAGAAACCGTCGCCCATTAGTTCATAACAGCACCATACGGGGTACTTTGGGCGACGGTTGCGCCTAACAACCGTCGCCCATAACCTATCATTGGCGACGGCTGCACACCCGTCCCGTCGCCCAAATCACGCACATGGCCGACGGGGCTCTGGACGACGCACAGAAACCGTCGCCCATGTGTATGTCTGTACTAGTGGATGGCCGTTAATTTGGATGGAAGTTGACACGTGTCGACATGCGATTGGTCAGACTTAAAAGAACATAAATTAACATTAGTAAAATGGAAAACAATTGAAAAGAAAAAGAAAAAAAAATCAAAAATAGAGTAAAAAATTCAAAAAAGAGAAATTACTAATAAATTAAATTAAAAATAAATAAAGAATAAAAACAAAATTTAAAAATATAAATAAAAATCAAATAAAAAGAAAGAGAGAATGGAAATATATTAAAAAATAAAATAAAAAAAGAAACAAATATAAGAGAAAAACTAAAAATAAATAGGAGAGCATATTAAAAAAAAAATGAAAAAGGTAAAAATAAAAATATATTTATTTATTTTAAAACAACATAAAAAAGAAAACAAAATTAAGGATAAAAATGTCTCCAAAGTTTACGAAGACCGTCTCTGCCAAGTTAATGAGGACATAATCGTCCAAGTTCTTGAATATTTTTAATATACTGGGGCGATTGCATCCCCGTTAGCTGGACAGAGACGAGATCGGGAATTGTCGACAACTTTCAGTGACATTTTTATCCTATTTATCTTTTCATTTATTTTTAGTTTTTAATAAATAAATATTTTTTGTCCTTATTTATTATTTTTTGTTTTAACATTTTTTTCTCTTTCTTGTTTATTTTTTACTTAATTTATTTTAATTTTGTATTTTTTGTCTATTTAATTTTATTATTTTCATACATTTTATTACCGTTTTATTTTTAATTGAATTTAATTTATTTGTAATTTAATTTAATTCTCTCTTATTTTATTTTAATTTATTAATTTTTTTCTTTTTCTTTTCTTTTTCTGAATTTTCCTTTTTTTTTGGATTTTCCCTTTTTTTTAATGTTTAATTATGAATTTTAAGTCTGGTCAATCGCATGTCGACACGTGTCAATTTTTCATCTAAATTAACTGCTATCTAACGATGGGGACTAATTTGGTTCAAATTCGATAACACCGGGGACTAAATTGGTCATCGCGAAACATCGGGGACTAAATTGGTCCAAAGAGTAAACATTCGGGACCATTTTAAGTTTTGCCGGAGTTTTCGGTGTTGGTAAGTTTTCGGCGAAGTGAACAAGTTTTCAGTAACGTTTATTAAGGTTGTCGGCATTCTACTAAGTTTTCGGCAGGATCAAAAAGTTTTAGGCACTCCTTAAGGTTTTCGCCATTTTGATATTTCACAAAGTTTTCGGCATTATAGGTTTCTCGGTACTTGATTGTTTGATGTTTGTAAGTTTTCGGCATTATAGGTTTCTCGGTACTTGATTATTTGATGTTTGTAAGTTTTCGGAAAGCTCATGATATTTTTGGCAAAGTTCCCTTAGTTTTTCGGCAAGCTTATAAAGATTCCGGCACGCAAGAAAGTTTTCCGTTCGTGAAAGAAAGTTTTCGGTAAGTGCATTAAGTTTTCGGCATGGCAAGAGGTTTTCGGCATTTTACATAAAGTTTTCGGGACTTCATATTTAGGTTTTTGGCAAAGGTTCTCGGCATGAAATAAAGTTTTCGTAGTTCGTTAAGTTTCGATATTAGGGGTTTCTTGGTGTCCTAAAAGTTTTCGATATTCTAAAAAAGTTTTCGGCATGTTCTAAAGTTTGCGGCATAGCATAGGCACAATTGTTTTCGGCACCTTCATCAACTTTTCGGCATCCTCAAAAGGTTCTAGTAATCTTCATCAAAGTTTTCGGTAGTATACAAAGTTTTCGGTATTGTTGCAAAGTTTTCGGTACTTCACTATTTTTCGGTATCTCATAAGTTTTTCGGCACTATTTAAAACTTTCGGTATTTAGTGTTTTTAGAGCCTGAAAGTTTTCAGTATGCTTATGATTTTCGGTAGTTAATCAGTTTCGGTAATGCATAGTTTTCAGTAGTTAATCAGTTTCGACATTTTAGGGTTTTGGAGTTCCAAAAGTTTTTGGCATGGATATATTTTTTGGGCTTTTATCATTTAAATAAGTTTTGGGTAAATAAGGTTATGTTCGGGCAGGAGTAGGATTGTTTGGGGAAATTAATTTTAGGGCATCCCGTGATGATTTAGGTGTAGAGCTGAGATGGTTTTAGGGAACGATTTATTTTCAGTGTATTACTACATTTCATATGCACTGCACATGCACGACATATGCGTGGGGCGGACGACCGTGTTGACACGGTGACACCTTAAGGTGTCGAGTCGTGGGGTAGATGTGACCGATTTCGATTGTCGACTCGTAGTTGAGTCTAAGGGTAGTACTAGTGCACCTGACAATTGTATTATTGTCGAGACTGTTGGGAATGTGCCCTCGGAATGTCATTCGAGGATGTAATGATAGGGCATCTATTTAATAATTGATGTATTATTCGTTATGTATTTGAATAATGTATTCTTATACGTATTAAGGGAATTTATACTTTATTATTTATTCTTTAAAAGACATATTATTTATTTACCTATAAAGTCTTACTAGGCATCCGGTGAGACGGTAAATAAATAAATCCCATATATCGTGAGTTTAGTCACCGATTCTCATGGATGAGAGAGGGCACCGGTGAGCTATTATTCTCAAATATTAAATTAGTCCATAAGTCTTAGACCTTAGTAGGGTGACTGAGCGTCAATTACCACTTGTTTGTTGACGACTCTTATATGGTTGTGCCAATCATTCGCTTGGGAAGCAGGATGTCGTAACATTGGTATAAGTTGAATCAGGGGATTAACTTGTACTTGGACACGACTCGAAATCGACGATCACATAGGCATTATCGTTACTCTGGGTAGCGTCAATGATCAATCGATTGACTATAGTAGTGTGCGTGGACCTTAGACCGAAGGGTCTTTGATGAAGTTGACTTTGGAGTCTTGATTTGTCACTAGTTTGCTAGGCCCATCTTGTTTGGGGACGAACATGGGTCGGCAGCGACATGCGGTCTTGACAACAAAAAGGGTAACTGTCGTGCTTAGACTATCTTGAGGGATTCACTGTCTCGTTGGTAACTGAGATATGTGTCCTACGCATATTCGGGGACGGGAAATTACGAAGTCTTCGGCCAAAGCAATAAACTGACTCACGTGGGACGTGGAGAGCAGTTTAGTAATTTCGTCAGTCACGAATTAGTCATAGAGTCGAGTCTAGTGAGTTTGACGTAACCATGACTCTCACTTGATCGGGACATTTGTGAAGGGTCTATACGTACAACGATAATCTATAGTCGGTTCGTAGATCGAAGATCGTACTCAACACGGGATCTATTCGGTACCGCGGATTGGCTAGGCGCTTACCAAATTCTTGGATTCCTCCCTTACCGGGTTGAGACGAACCAAGAGAGTCGGGCTTAAAAATGATCACTGTGATAGTGCCTAACTAATATGAGATGTAAATTAATTTAACGGTCTTAGAGACGTTAACCAAATGTTTTAGAAATGGTGATGAATGAAGCATAAATAGGGTTCACAATGACGAGCAAGGCTATCACGGTCGTGAAGCCCGTCTGCAAAGTAGCAATAGTTTCAAAAATTCATATTTTCAAAAAAAGTAGCAGTCTTTTAACTATGGTTTAAATTTCAGGTCAATCGGACATCGTTTACCCCTCCGATCGGATCGAAATATGAAACTGCCGCAAAGTTGTCACGTCTCACAGCCGTGACAGCCTTGCACTGGTCGTGACGACCGGCAGTGGCGAGCAAAATTGGTGCCCGACAGTGTCACGGCCGTGACACTTCATGCCCACTCCGTGACAGCCTCTAGAAGATGGTCACGACCGTGACTTAGGCCATGACGAGCGGCAGAAGTCGTCCAATGATGTGTCACGGCCGTGACAGATCATGTCAGAGGCCGTGACAACAGCTTTTTTGTCAAATTTGATCCAAATCAAATCCAATTTCGTCCCTTGTTCTTTTGTTATGATTTGTGGGATAATATCTAGTCATTATATGATAAAATAACAAGAGAATCAAACAAAAATGAGTCTTGTAGGACATGATCTCATTTAAACAAATCTAAAGTCTATTTCATGATTTAAAACTTGGTTTTACAATTATGAGACTTGGGATTTTCGTCCATAACATGTTGATAAGCTTTCTCACACTAAACTTAGAGTTTTAGAGAGTGGTGAGAGCATTTGGGTTTGATCTTTGAGAAAAACCCAAGTGTAAGTGAGTTTGTAGTAAATCACACACACATACACATCTCTTAAAACATTCCACACTTCCTCTAGCCATCCGTGGGGAGGTGTTGGTCTGCGACACGTCACGGGGTCGGCGCGACTCTCTTCGGCACAGTTCGTGAGTTATGGGAGCTAAGGATCTTCGCGACGAGGATAAGATCCCTATTCCTTTATACGTGTCGAACGTGTAGTTTTCTTTATTTAACCGATTATCCTGGGAAAATCGTATGGGGAACCCGGAAAAAAATTTTAAATTCCGCTGCATCCGGGGCAAGGCCTCGGGTCACCTGGGGTTTCCCAACAGAGACTACTTTCATATGAGATATGAGAGGGTCTGTTTGGCGGGAGAGGCGACCTGGTAGAGTTAGCTCAGGGAGATCGCTACCAGCGTGGGCACAGTCGGGGCAAGAAGACGTCTCGGGAAGCTTAGACCTGTGAGACAGCGTATGCTACCCGAGAAACGATCTCCTGAACCCTTACTTAAGTGGGTTGTTGGAGGTGCCTAATCTAGCCTGGGGCCCTGTGGTTGAGATGAGATCTAATTGCGGGATGAGCGTCCATTGCATGGTGAGGTGTCGGTATCTAGGTTGAATGCACGTTGCGTGTCATGCATTTTTTGCACCTATTGGGCAAATCGCTCAGTGTTTACGTGTTGTAGATACTGGGTCCGACGTCGAGGTACGTCGTGATTGAGGCGGCTGGTGGCGGTGCTCCAAGGACTTTGAGGGCGAGGCGGTAGATAGATGAAGACCTGTGGAGTGGCATAGGATTTTGATGTTTTGACATTTTGGGCTACGGCCTTTTTTATATTCATGACTTTGTAGACGACTATCGTTGTAATATATTTTGTTTAGGAAAACGTTTTTGTCAGATGGGCATTTTGCAGCTTACGTTGCGGAAATCCGCCACTAATAGTAATTAGGAAATGAGGCCGCCACAAATATAATTAATGACCTTTAAGTGAATTTATTGGTATAATTATTTGAATATGTTTTGTGGTATAATAATCATCTTTCATGGTATAATCTGTAAACATCACTTCTTATTACCAATAATAATAACATTTTTCTTGGTATAATAGTGATAATAGTTGGTATAATGCTCTTAAATTAGACTTGGTATAATAAATGATAACAATGGGTATAATACTACTTTTATTGGTAGAATTGTGTTTTTATTTCTTATAGTATCGTGTTTTTGTTGGTATAATACTGACGACATGTGGTATGATAAACTTTTGTCAATATGTGAGAAATGTTATTTTCGTCTTTTCATGCATTTGAGTATTAAATAGAAAACTTTCAGACATGAGTATTGAACATGAGAAATAATTCGAGGGGTATTTAAGAGGGAGTTTAAACTTCAAATGGAACTGATAAGGAATTTTCCCATATTTTCCTAATACATGCACTTCTTATGTAATGGATGCGCAACTAGGGAACACTATAATACGAGATAGTTATTTTCTTAGTCTTGTAATCTAGGGGTAACATTTAGGATTTCGGCAAATTTATGGGATGTATTTTACGGACACTAAGCAATAGGGGTCACTAAATGCGAGAATGGGGGATTTTAACTCAAAACTGGTTAATTTTGAAAATTATTTTTCATGTAATGTCACTTTTTAAATTTGTCGGAACCCTAGATTTTACGCCCAAACCCGTTACTGAATTGCTTAATTTTGAAAAAAATTATTCAGTATTATGCAACTTCCTAAATTCATTACCCCTATAACGCTAAATTATATGTAAAAAATAAGGGGCATTTTCATTTCAGGCCCCCTTATAACTATCATTTAGGATTCAGACCCTCTTGGCAAAAAATTTAGCTTTAAGGACCCATTTTTCACAGTACCACTTCATTGCTCTTACATACCAGTATTTTGAAATTTTTTAACACAAAACCATAATCTGATACCAGTTTATGATCATTGGATACAAGTTTATTTTCTGCAGTACCACTTCATTGCTCTGACATACCAGTATGTTGAAAGTTTGTAACACAATACTAGTTCATATATCTTTCATACCACTTTTTTACACCACACAAAATTGTCTTTTAACCTAAAATAT
The DNA here is from genome assembly GCA_027422505.1 of Craterostigma plantagineum. Lineage (NCBI taxonomy): Eukaryota > Viridiplantae > Streptophyta > Magnoliopsida > Lamiales > Linderniaceae > Craterostigma > Craterostigma plantagineum. The sequence goes on from JAPQWV010004786.1 coordinate 16,197, forward strand.
TCTCAACAGTGCCTGAATTCGAAATCAATACCCTTAATGGGGCCTGATTTCGAATTGACCCAAAAAATAATTAAGCTTCGTAATACGAGCCCGTCATCACATTATTAAAAACCAATTGAACAATAAGACTTATTTATAGATGTCTTCAGCTCTTATGGATCGCTCGAAACCGGTGGCCAGGAATCCGCCGTGTGCCCTTCAATACGAACCGTTCATTAATTATATTATATAAAATAATATTATAATAAAATATTAATAATAATATTTTAATATATTCTTTTATTAATGATGGTGTGGTTTCGTCGTTGGGCTGGACCATCAATTCCCCCCTCCAACCCCATTCAACACATTTTCTCCAACCGCTCAGTCCAGTGAGTCTGTTTGAGAGTACACGTTCGTAACTATCACGAACGTCCATTGGCCATCCATGTACCAGCTACACATATCCGAATCAGGAACTCAGGTCCTACTCACTTGATTCAACCCGTGATCAGGTCCTACCCACTTGACCCTACCCGTCGATTCTGAAGAGGGACTTCTCCAGCATGACTTCCCTTCTCACCATCGTACGCATTTCCACCACGCGCACGCGATTTATGTGAACCCATCGAAGTTAGAGTTTTATGAACCACATTCCCGCCCAGACGATACAAACATCACGCTCTTCTCCTCCAGTAGAACCTTTCCATCACGTGTGATTTTACAGACCCCCAACTATGAAACTCCCATAGCGTTGGAATCTAACTGGGTCAAGGATATTAAATTCCTGGGCAATTTTGGGACACAGATCACACCACCCAAAATGTGCACGGCTCCGTCAACCATTTTGATTTTACTGTACCAACACCTCGAACATCGCGGGAAATATCCATCAGCCATGAAGACCGAACCCCTGCGTATTTCTTGGAACGTATCACAATATTTTCTCCGAAGCAAACATGATACTTTGACCCCGAATCTAATATCCATTCATCCTAAGAACGAGCGTCATCATTGGAGACTGCTACCAGTGACTAGTGAGAAGCGCCCGCGTGTCAGGCCGGACGGGGATGGAAAGGCGCCTTAGGGTTAAACGCAATTTGTGTGTGCTCGGGTTAGCCTCTCAATGGGACAGCATTGGGATTGAAAGGCACTATTATCCTCCAATGTGGCCCACATTGGGATGGAAAGGCACCATAGGGTTAAGCACAGATTACGTACTAGGTTTAGCCTCTCAGTGTGTGTACTGGCCACTTATTTGTACCCTTAGGGGATTGAGCTCTATGAATGGTGCATAGTAAGATGGAAAGCCAAGGGCCAATATGAATGGAGAGAATAAGGAAGACGTGGGAAGTAGCTAGCGTAGGCACGGATGCCTTCGTCTCTAAGATAATCTTCTGCTACCATCATTGTGGAGTTTCCTCGCCATTCCTGTCATTTCTCCAAGTCGGGAAAGTTTCTCTTGATGTGTCTCGGCTCACACACTTGAAGCAGGCAATGCCCTTATCGTCGTTCTCTGATTTGGACCTGCTGCTACCTCCAAACTCCCTGGCGTCGAACCTTCCTCTACGATTCTCTCCGTGTATAGCCAACGTCGAATTTTGGCTATCCCTGTAATTTGATCATCCTCTTTTCATGCACCAAAAGAGTTTATAGTACATCCATTATCTTCACTTTCGTCTTTCCGTATAAGATGGTGTTGCGATCAAATTACCATAAGAATCAGGAAGCGAGGTAAGAAGCAAAATGGCCTTATCTTCTTCCTCTAACTTTACATCAATTTTTAGAAGTTGATTCACGAGTCCGTTGAATACGCTAATATGATCCATGAGATTTCCACGTTCCTCCATCTTCAGCCGGTACAACTCCCGCTTCAGATCAAGTTTGTGGCAGTTTTTCCGAGATGCAGCTCCTCCAACTTCGTCCATAAGTCTGGTGCAAAATCCTCATTAACAACATTATTAATAATGTTATCGGCAATGTACAAACAAATTGCTGACACATCTTGACCCCAAATCCTCTTAGTCTTCTTTCGTCATTTTCTTTGGCTTTACCCTGTCCCCTTTCAAAGGGCTTAGCCAAGCCTTGATGAACAAGTGCATCCTTCACTCGTCTCTGACGCAGAGTGAAACTTCTCGTACCATCAAATTGCTACACTTTGAAACTGTTTTCTGTCGCCATTATCCTTGCAGAGATTCAACAGCTTGACCCGACACTAGCTCCCCCTTAACGATAAACCTTCTTGATATTTTTCTGATATTCAGACAAAGCTGCAACCACAGGGCATACTCAAAATATCAATTAGGCTTGGCTCTGATACCACTTGTTGTGGTTGAACGGTAATATTTTCGGCCCAACGGAAGTTGATTTTGGCCCGCGACAATTTTGTGGGATAGTATAAAACGAAATGACACCGATAGAGAACACGAGGTTTTTATGTGGTTCGACCAATACCGCCTACCTCCACGGAGAAGCAACAGCTTTACTATATTGAGAATATTACACCATACAAATTAACACTCATGTTTAACCCAAACTCAAGACCCCTTACCCACCCTGATAATGTATTTGTACCTACTTCCAACTATCACGGTAAAACTACACCCGCTCTCATCCTTATCCACTCGGATAAATTTTCTTTTATCTCTCTGGCTTCTGCACTGATTGAACTCTCTTTCCTGAGATGCTTTTTACAATTGAACAATGAGGCATCCTTATCCGCTCAAAACCGATGGCCAACAATACACCGAGTCGTTCTTTCGAACCGTTCATTACCATTTATTATATATATAAAATAATATATAATAAAATACTAATGATATTATTATATCTTTTTTTTTAATGATGGTTGTGGTTTCGTCGGTGGGCTGATGACCCATCAGGTCTGTGTTATATTTATGTAACATATATATTCATAGTAATTTATACTTATTATATATTCGATGTACAGTATGACAGCTTCAAAGTCATTTAACGAGGTTCATATATATATATATATAATGCAACTTGGAAATGAACCGATTTTCAAATGCAAATAAAAAATTCAAGTTCTCGAAAGCTTCTAAAGTCATTTTTAATCACAGGATTTCATAATATTCGTTCAAATAATTTTCTTAATCATCCGATTTATTTAACCTAATCAACTAATCTCCACAAAGGCTCGATCTTTTTGACATTCTTCTAGGTCAATGGCGTGTAATGCACCTCTTTAATTTTTTCCGTTTGTAAGTTTTATCATTTTCAATATATATACACATTAAACACATGTTGATCTATTAGTTCACAACTAACTTTTAAAGATTTTTTTCATAAATATCAAGTTACATAAATATATTGAGTATTAAAGAAATTAATAGAATTATAGGTAAAAAAACGAATAAAGATCGAGAGTAGCGACGAAGCACCGTGCAAGAATAATTTCGAACAGTGAAATAAAAAAATGATGACCTAAGAAAATGAATACAATAACAATAGTAAATAAATAGAGTTAATAAACATAACATTTAGCAAGATGCTTTGTCACATTCACACGCATATATTTTTGTGTGCGCGATCCATATGCAATTGTTGACTTGACTAAACCAACTGACAACTACGTAATAAAAAATAACGGCATACCATCAATCATCATAACTACTACTTTCTTTCCCGATGTGTGTGCCTAAAATATAGTTATATTAAAATTATTTTAAATTTTAAAATCATAATTTTTTACTATTTAAGATGAAATATAAATTTTAAATATATAAAAAGAAACTTAGTTTTAGAGGCATAAGTACAATAAATAAAAAAATTAGGAGTGATATGAAAATTACTTAATTAATTAAATTATAAATGATGGACTAATTGCAAATAATTTACAGAGCAAATTGAGGCAGTTTTTATCACACCCTCACCAATTATATAATAGTATAGATATTCTCCGGAAGGTAGCAGTAAGATTTCCTATATATGTGTGTGTCACAATCTTCAAATAAAGACAAAAAACTTCAATTAGGTCGTGGAAATAACATCATTCATATCAGTTATCACCATGATCATCCTCTCCATAGTACCATACTATGCATGGCATTTCTCACCATGGCCGTTGTTGTCTTGTTCAAACGGTCAACAACACGACGGAAAACCACCTCTTCCGCCGGGCCACTTGGCTTTCCCGTCTTAGGTTGTCTGCCCCAAATGCTGACGAGCAAACGACCGGCGTTTCGTTGGATACAAAGGCTCATGCAAGAAATGAACACCGAGATAGCATGCATACGCCTCGGAGGCATACACGTCATTCCAGTCATGTCCCCCGAGATTGCCCGAGAGTTTTTGGTAGGCCATGACCGAGTATTTTGCTCCCGACCCATTTGCCCGTCGAACAGACTGACGAGCCATTACTTAACGGCTGCCCTTTCGCCCACCGGAGAACAGTGGAAGAAGATGAGGAAAATCCTCGCTTCGCAAGTGCTCACCGGTGCGAAGCACCGATGTATGCACGAGAAGAGGCGCGGAGAGGCCGATAATCTCGTGAGGTTTGTACTATTGGAATAATAACTTCATCCTAGAGTTTAAGCTTGTAGGAGTAGTGTATCATTTTTTTTTTATTTTATATTTATATGCCCAAAGCGCCTCCTCGTGTTTTGATATCTTTCTAATCCAACCTTAGACACTATTATTTTTCTAAATGAAAAGTCGTGAGGTTGGTAACATGGCCTCTTAGCCTGAACTCTGATACCATGTTAAATGGTCGCTTCACCTAAAACTTTTCGCTTGGAGGGGAGTGAATCATTTCAACTTCTAAATTTATGCCCAACAGGTACGTGTATGGACGGTGCACAAGTCCTAATGGTATCGTGGACGTGAGAGTTGCATCCCGGCATTATTCAGGAAATGTGATTAGGAAGCTAATTCTTAACAGAAGATACTTTGGTTGGGATGAAGGACGGAGGCCCCGGTCCCGAAGAAGAGAGGAGCACGTACAAGGACTGTTCACGACCTTGGCATATCTGTTTGGATTCGCAGTCTCGGATTTCGTTCCGTGGCTCGAGATTCTCGACGTCGACGGATGCACTAAAATTCTACAAAATGCCGTGAAGAGCGTGAGGAAATATCAAGATCCCATGATCGACGAGAGGATTCGAATGTGGGCCAAAGGGTCTCGGGTCGAAGAAGAAGAAGATATTCTCGACGTTTGATCAATCTCAAGGACGAGGAAGGCAACACCGTGTTGAATGATGAGGAGATTAAGGCTCAAGTTACGGTAAGAATTAGGGTAATGCACACACACACAAACCTATTAGAAATTGATGAATCACTCTAAAAACCAGTGGGTGATAGTAGAGTTAGCTTCTGATTAGGCGTGAGCAAAACCGGATATCAAGATTTCGGATATCCGAAATTAGATATCCGGATTTTCGGATATCGAAAAATGATATCCGTATCCGTTCCGGTTTTAAACGGATATCCGAATATTGGATATCCGCTTTATTCGGTTATTTAAACCGGATATCCGCATCGCGTTTCAAAATTTATTCTTCTTATATTGTTTATTTATTTCTTTGAAATCGCTTTTTTTATTTCTTATCAACATAAAAAAATATATTTTTCATATAAGAATTTCTACACTAATTCACACAATATGTGAATTTATGATTCAAAATTACATAAAAAAAATAAACACAGTACCACAAATTGACATTAATTTTTTAACTTGCATCTCGTAGTGTTATCTTTTTTTTTTTTTCCAATCTCTAACAAAGTTTTTTGCAATAATAAAAGAATATATATTTAAATATTCTACTTTGAGGATTTTATTTTCCTTTTTGGACCTTCATTTTTTTTCCGCAATTTTTTTATTTTTTATTATTATTTTTTTAAATAAAAAACCGGATACCGGATATCCGGATTTTAGAAAATCACTATCCGTATCCGATCCGGTTTAATTTAAAATAAATCGGATCGGAATCCGATCCGGTTTTTAAAACTGGATATCGTTTTTTCGGTTTTGAAAATCGATACCGGATCGAAATCCGTTTTTGGATTTTTGCTCAGCCCTATTCTTGATATATTAAAGACTTACGAGAGCTTGACTAATATATGGACAACCCAATCTTTTATACTCACAAAATCCTTCTACTTACCAAAGACTTACGAACGACAAAAAACCGTTAGGAAATGATGTTAGCGCGGACAAATCGAACGCCGTGGAATGGGCTCTGGCGGAGAAGATTAATCAACCGATATACTCACGAAAGCCCAGAGAGAACTGGACAGTGTCGTGGGAAGAATAGGCTTCGAAGAATCAGACATTCTAAACCTGAATTACGGAGGTTGCGCTTTTCGGTTGCACCCCACGTCCCCTTTCAATGTCCCGCGCGTCTCCACCGAGGACGTCGTCGTCTCGGGATACTTCATCCGAAAGGTAGCTGTGTTCTGCTGAGCCGTGGTGGGCTCGGTCGAAACCCTAGGGTTTGGAAGGACCCTCTAAAGTACGACCCAGAGAGACATATAGATGGAAACAATTCGAGCATTACGCTTACGGACAACAAACTAAACATGTTGTCTTTAGTACAGGACGGGCGGGCGGACGAGGTTGTATCGGGTTATGCTCGGGTCGACTATGACGGTTATGCTTTTGGCTCTCGGCTTCTCCATTGCTTTGACTGGAGGTTGTCGAGATGGTGTGTGAAGATTGATTTGGCTGAGAACGAAGGCAATACATTTCTTGCCGAGGCTCTAAAAGCGCGTGCGATGTCAAGGTTGGAGGATCATGTGTATACAAAGCTCGTCGAGGGGAGGAGTGATGGGTTCGATCGATTGTTGTTAATTCTCATTCTGTTTTTTTGAAATATCGTACTATAAACCATTTTTCTTGGTATTTCATGTTCTTTCGACGTTCTTTCGTCCGAAGTGATCTAATTTTAAATGTTGTTGATGTGTGTTAGTCTCCTTGTTGTAGAAGTTTCTGTCTCCTCTTGTAGGAGTTTCATCTCCCGTGTGTGAGTGTCGTTCACGAAGAGGTCAAGATTTAAACGCGAAGATGAAAGAAAGTGAAGAGTACAATATGTTTGACTGATAACCCATTCTTTCGGAAAGTTAAATTAATTGTTGTAGGTCTTTAGTGTTCTTTTGTTCGAACTTCGATTTTTCAAGTTTTCCGTTTTTAGGTTGTGTTATTGTTTTCTAACACGAGCTTTTTTCCTCTTGATGGACAGTAACTAGAGAAAGCATTTGAGCTCTTTGGCCCTTATATACACGTTGTCGTTATTAACGAAGCTATCGTTTGAAAAAGAAAAATTTATGAACTTATGTCTTGAACCCACATTGCCTAAATTTGACGTAACATAATCAATGTGGCCATTGCCTAATATAATCTAATCCCAAAGTTAGGAAATTTAAAAAGAAATGCAAATTCATTAGAGCTTAGATATAATCAGGCCTAAAGTAAACAGTAATATTGTGATATACATTTCATATTATGTCCAATATCTCGAATAATATACTATTTTCTATATGACTAAAACCTGGTTCACAAACTGGCCAGGCTAGAGAATGAGGAAAATGGTCAAACGCTTAAACCTTTAGAGCAAAAACACAAACACCTTGCGTGCACTCATTCTCCATGAGGTTGCTCTGCACCCATGGCAGCAGTTCTCTTGAAGGACTAGTCGAAGACGACCAAGAAACAGCTAGCACCAGCTCGAGTTCTCAATTCTCAGCCCAAGACATCGAATTTTTGAAGAAATCTATCGGAGGCGGGCAGCTCGTATCCGGCGAGTCCTCAAAAAACGACGACGCTTTCTCTATAATAAATGCGATCAAAGGTCACAACGATGGGATGGGAGAGAAGTCGCACAAAAGTTCCTCAGGCAGTTCAGGGACAAACTGCACGAGAGTTTGGTGGCCGACGTGTGAGAAATGTGCATAATGTTGAATAGGTGTGAGATTTTTTATGTGGGCTGGTAGGCAAATTGGGTATAATCACAGCCTTGTTGTTTACGAGGCATTGCTGGACTTGTTGGGATGCGGTGGCAATGAAAGGGTGGCTGATCATTATCTGCTTGAGATGAAAAATGATGATCGAGAAGTTTTGGGGAAGTTGCTCAATGTGTTGATTAGAAAGTGCTGTAATAATGGGATGTGGAATCTTGCATTGGAAGAGTTAGTTAGGCTTAAGGATTTCGGTTATAGGCCATCTAAAGTTACGTACAATGCTTTGCTACGTGTTTTTGTTGAGGCGGATAAGGCGGAGACAGCTTTTTTGATTCATAAAGAGATGTTACGTGAGGGTGCCAGAATGGATGTGCATACCTTGAACTGTTTTGCTATTCTTTATGCAAAATAGGTAAATGGAGAGATGCGCTCGATGTGATTGAGAAGGAAGAGGTTCGACCAAATACTGTGCTTTACACGAAGATGATAATGGGTTTATCTGAGGCTTCTTTGTTCGAGGAGGCTATGGAGTTCTTGGATAGGATGAGATTGGATTCATGTGTACCCAATGTAGTGACATATAGAGTTTTGCTCTGTGGGTGCCTTAACAAGGGTAAGCTGGGCAGGTGTAAGAGAATCCTCATATGATGATTGCTGAAGGTTGTTGTCCTAATCGCAGGATTTTCAACTCTCTGTACATGCATATTGTAAGAACAACGACCACAGTTATGCTTATAAGTTGTTCAAGAAAATGGATGATTGTGGCATCAAGCCTGATTATCTTGTTTACAACATATTGATAGGAAGTATTTGTGGGAATCATGATCTGCCAAGTCGGGATTTGTTTGAGTTGGCTGAGAAAGCCTATGATGAAATGGTCGATGCTGGAAACAGTGTTGAACAGAGTAAATGTCAGCAATACTGCGAGGTGTTTTTGTGCATTTGGGAAATTTGATAAGGCATATGCCATAATTCGGGAAATGATGAATAAAGGATTTATTCCTGATGCTGGCACATACAACAAAGTAATTGGGTTTCTCCTCGATACATCGAAAGTCGATAAAGCAGTTCTATTGTTTCAAGAAATGAAAACAAATGGAATCACACCGAATGTGTATACTTACTCTATTTTGATCGATAGATTCTGTAAAGTCGGCCTCATTCAGCAAGCCCGTCAGTGGTTTGACGAGATGGTAAGAACTGGTTGTGCTCCTACTGTAGTGACTTATACTTCTATTATACATTCATACCTAAAAGCAAGAATGATTCCTAAAGCAAATGAGTTGTTTATGATGATGCTGTCTCAAGGTTGCACGCCAAATGTCGTAACTTCAGTGCTTTGATTGACGGGTATTGTAAAATTGGAGATACAGAGAGGGCATGTGCTATTTATGAGAAAATGAAAGGAAGCACTAAGGCTCATGACATTAATATGTACTTCGAAATGAGTTCTGATGATAATGGTAATATGCCCAATGTCTTCACCTACGGGGCTCTAATTGATGGTTTGTGCAAGTTTCATAAGGTCAAAGAGGCTAGAGATCTATTGTACGCAATGAAATCTGAAGGCTGCATGCCTAATCATATTGTTTATGATGCTCTCATCGATGGATTTTGCAAAGTTGGGAAGCTAGATGAAGCACAGGAGATATTCACCCAGATGTCACAACATGGATACAATCCCAATATTTATACCTTCACCTCTCTCATTGATAGATTGTTTAGAGAACAACGCCTTGATCTTGCTTTAAAAGTATTGTCTAAAATGCTTGAGCATTCTATATCTCCAAATGTTATCGTCTACACTGTTATGATAGATGGACTCTGCAAAGCCGGGAAAACTAGTGAAGCCTACAGACTTATGTTGATGATGGAGGAAAAGGGTTGTAAACCTAACGTCGTGACATATACTGCAATGATCGATGGGTTTGGAAAGGCTGGTCAGTTGACTAAAAGCCTTGAACTGTATCAGGAGATGACAACTAACAAAGTTGTGCGCCCAATTATATCACCTATAGAATCCTTATAAATCATTGCTGTGCTAGTGGGCTTACTAGAAGAGGCTTATCAATTCCTGGAAGAGATGAAACAAACCCACTGGCCAAGTCATTTAGCAGATTATCACAAGGTTATGGAAGGATTTAGCAAAGAATACATGCTGAGTCTTCAGTTACTAGATGAAATCAGCGGCAGTAACAGTGATTCTGCTTCTATACTCGCTCCAGTCTATGATATATTGATCGAGAACTTTTCACAAGGCTGGACAACTCAGAATGCG
>JAPQWV010004787.1:0-26347 GCA_027422505.1 Craterostigma plantagineum
GCTTTGACGTATCTTATTCGAAGCTTCCTGCCTATTGTGAGGTGATTAAGCCAAACGAACCCTGGGTCTGTAGCTCATTGTTTTGGGGTGAAGGGCAGACATCAGCCGATGTATTGAACGGCCTTTAATATTCAAGTACATCTTCATCTCATTCAAAGCAGAAATTGAGGGCTTGATAATGGGTTTGTTAGAGGTCTGATTGGGGTCGATGGAACCCATCTTAAGGGAATTATGGTGGGTGTGTTGTTGTCTGCAGTTGCTCTTGATGGGAAACAATGAGTTATTTCCTATAGCGCATGCCATCGTTGTTGCTGAAAAATAAAGAAAATTGGTCCTTCTTTTTCTACCACCTGAAGCAGTCCTTGCATGAAAGCAACAGAACCGATTGGACCATAATATCTGATCGGCAAAAGGTTAAGTGAACTACATTTTGTTTTTCCATAATACTAATTTTGATCATGATTGTCATAATACTTACTTTTGATAGGGGATTTTGCCTGCTCTAGAAGAAAGATGCCAGAAGTAAGAAGAAGATATTGTGCTCGTCATCTTTGTGCCAACTTTAAGAAAACCTATCCTGGGCCTCTTATGCATGCATTGTTTTGGAGAATAGTGAATGCATACTCTGAATTTTCATTCAACAAAGCCATGGAGCGAATGAAAAAAGCTGGAGGGAGACGAGGCTATGAAATGGTTTGCTGAATTAGGAGACAAATCACAATGGGCACGTCATGCATTTGAGCCTTATTTTTGTCAAGATGAGAACACGTCGAACTTTGTGGAGTCGTTCAATAATTTGCTAGGGTCTGACAGATGCAAACCTGTTCCTAACTCTACTTGAAGGTATTGCATATGAAGATTCTCATTAGATGTTACTAATAATTGATTCTTAATTTTGTTAAATTATTTTTGATAGGCATTCGAAGGATGACCATGGTCAGACAATCAAAAAGACAGCAAATTTGCAGACGAGTGGGATGAGAATGGCTTATGTCCTAAGTAACAAGGTTGGTGAGTATTATAGTGTGGACTCAAGGTCTTGTAAAGTCCTCAATGCTGGAAACGGTGAATTTGAAATCCAAGACGGTACGTCACACTTGCCTATTTCATTAAACAACAAAAGTTGTACTTGCGGCAAGTGGCAGATTAGTGGGATACCTTGTGTGCATTCTATGAGGGCCATAAACCATCTGAGATGTTCTTATATTCCTTATGTAAGTGAATGGTTCTCGGTTAGAAAATATAAAGAGGCATATGTTTGAATATTCACCCAATGCCATCTGATGAGAGATGGGCATCTTTTGACTTTCCCTATATCAACCCTCCTCAAATGAAGAGAGGCATAGGAAGACCTACTAGAAACAGGAAAAGAGAGCATGGTGAGCCAAAAAAGGGGAGAAGATCAACCACTGTTCAGTGTAGAAATGCAAGGCTTATGGTCATAATTCGAAGACTTGCAAAGTTGGTCCAACTGCACGACAAGTGAGAGACCAAGAAGGAGTTACATTAACCACAAGGAACGAAAGAGAAAGAATCACAAAATGTCAGAAATGGTTCTTCCCAGCCCACACTGCTACATCAGTCCCCTTCGTCACAGCCCACAGAGCCATCATCATCTTTTCCATTTGCTTGATTAGTCTATAATTATGTCGTTTTGCTTAAACCTTTTTGTGTTTCTATGCTCTGTAATGAAGTCTATATATGTTTGAATGAAACTTAAACCTTTTTTGTGTTTCTATTCTCTCTAATGAAGTCTGTCCTTGTTTTGAATGGAACGTTTCCATTTCACAGCTATATGAACATCTGAATAATATATAAAATGAACGATATTAGGTACAAGTCATATGTTCAGAAGGAATAATATAACTGCAATGATGTATATGCCCTTCAAAAGCTGAGTATTCTGCTTTTAGTCATGAATAACCCAAAAAACTAATTCACAGAACAACTACATTGAACATTAAAAGTTGCAACATTCTGAAGCTACTTGAGGATAACAATTACAACAACAATCAACATAATAACAAGAAGTTTAGGCTCCACTTCAGACCTTGAGGACTGCCATTCGAACACACTCTTCCATCTGCAAAAAAATCACAATTCTTGATAAACTAACAAAAAAAATGACACCATTCGAGAGTGAAAATTCAATCACCCATAGAGGAAGTAGTCAAGCTTCAACATCAATAAATTCAATCGCTCAACGAAACATTACAATTGCCCGAAAAAAAAATTCGAACACTGGATAACTCTTCAGCAGAACCGTTGAGTGGTTTCTTTCTAGAAATTCAAACCATATCTTCGGCCTCAAATTCACCTAGTTTCAACAGAACAGTAAATATCAAGCGGTGATTTTACCTCAAGTTCACTGAAGTGAGCCCTTTCCAAGGATGAAGACGTTGTCACTTCGTTGTTTATTTCTTGGGATATGTCTGTACAAATGCAATCGTTGCCTACTATGTTTATTTATGTTATTTTTCTTATTTATTTTATAAGTTGTTTAACGAGGGCATTTTCGTCTTTTCGGGCAGCCCATTAGCAATTAACGGACAGTAAACCTAGAAGTCCCGATTTTAGTAGTTCAAGGTTACGGAGGTATATTTCATAAAACCTCGGGGGTACCAGACGGAAATCGAAAACAGTTTGGGCACCAACTGAAAATGACATAAACTCGAGGGTACCAACTGGAATTCCCCTTAATTAATTACTTAAGTATTTAATTATTTTTCCGTTGTTTACGGGCCTTATATTGTTTGGGTCAATTTATTCATTTTAGCCCGATTAATGTCCAACCTTTTCTTCTGTTTTTCCTTTATTATTATGTTATTACTGTTATTATATAGTAGTATTAGTATTATTATTATTTTCTTTTTTCTTTGCAAACATTATCGTTATTAATTGACATCTTAATCTAATCTTAAGTTGCAATGTATTCCAAACTCCGATAATAGTAGACGACGCATGCCGTTGCTACATGATCAGGAACTAGACAATAATATCCATTACAGAGAAATATATATTAAGAACCAAACCAACTAATAAGACATAACTATAATTTATTCATCCATAAATCAAATAATAATTATTTTACGCCGCAGGCGGCAAAGCTATCGGCGAAGACGCCGGAGAAATAGGCGGCGACAACCACGGAGCCCTAGGAGAAATAGGCGTGACTAATCCCGGGATAGGCACGAGGGGCGGAACTGGAAATACGCCATTTCCCGGGATAGGCAAAGCACCATTTCCCGGGATTGGAACAAAAGGCGGAATAGGCAAACCACCACTTCCCGGGATTGGAAGAACAAACGGTGGAACAGGCAAAGCACCGTTACTCGGAACCCTATTTTTTTAAAGAACAAAAAAAAAAGCATTTTTATAATCACATAGATGAATTAAAATAAAAAAAAAGAGAGAGAGTTTGTAAGAGAGTAATTATTATTATTATTTATTACAGGCAACCCATGAGAGGCAAGAAGCTAGGGAGGTTGCATTGGGCTGGGAGCTGTACGGCCTTGGACTGTAATAAACTTGGAGATAATGGATTTGCCCTAAAGCATTGGCATAAGCTGTTGATGTCTAGGTTGGCCCGAAGAGCAAACCGCCGGCCCCACTGCAGCAGCTGGCCGAGGGCGTAGATGGAATTTCGCTTCTGAGAAATTCGATACATGGAAATAAGCTCGTAAGGGCAAAGCCACAGTCGACCACGTTTGCCTTGGCCGTGCTGCTATAGAGCAGAGCTAAGAAGGCGAAGGTGATGAACATTGGCGTAATTGTTTTCTTAGCCATGAATTTTGATTTGGTTTGTAAGTGTGTTAAAACGTTTTTTTTTCTTTTCGTCTGTGAGTTGATGTGTTTCGTAATGGGGTGTTTATTTATAGGACGGAGGTTGGTTTAGGGTTTTCTTGGCTGGCGTCGGTGGAACAGTGAACGATGAGCTGTGGTGCGTGTCGTTGATGGTAGTAATTACGAGGATGGTTAAGGTAAAAATCAGGATTCTTGAGATATATGCTGGTAATTTTGCCATTATAAAATTAGAGAATTTAATTGGTGTTACAGCTCTGAGATGATAGTTTTTCCAGGTCCTACTCAGCTGTTTTTTTCTATTTCAAACCTAAACTACGAGCTGTATGTAGCAAAATCAGTCATTCGAGCACATCAGTTAATGATTGCGAGATTACTAAATTTGTACATCCTTTTTCTTTTTCTAAATTGGCCTAAAATGTAAAGTTCAATGTTAGGTGCTGATGTTTCCGAAGGCGGGATTGGGTTTGCTAATTGATGCTTTTGTTGACATATTAATTTATATAAATTGGTAAACGAAATTTTTATTTTGTCCACTTAATTCTAACTACAATCACCAATTTTAGGTTTAACTTTATATCCTCCCTCTAATGCGATATTTCTTTTTATTTCAATTACTGTCTTTTAAGCTTTCTAATTTTGTTATGATTATCATTGAATATCATTAAGTAATTATTAGAGTAATGTAAAGGGGAAGGTAGTTCAAGATGATGAACTAGAGATTTATCTCATTAACCGAATCACACATCATTTGTTACATAAATATATATATAAGAACCAAAATATAGAGATAAATCCCACGTCCATTCTTCCATCTCGGAGCTTCACTCATAGCTTTCTTTCCTGAAAGGAAAAAACAAAAGGATATAAAGTCCATCATAGAAAATTTCAAATTTTCAAAACTAAGAAGATAAAGATTAAACATGGGTATAGAGAGGAAAAATAGATAAAAAAAAAAATAGACCTTTATATAGAAAGATGGCGTTTAACCATGGCTGATATCAGGACTATTCCCAGGTGCACCACCATTCAAAGTCTCACTCCTGCACATTAGCAATAAGTACAATTACTTCTACATTTTATCTTTGAATTCATTGCTTAAAATATGATAAGAAAAAATGGTAATGGACATATAACAGTCATTATTACGCATCACAATCGGCATTGGGGAGGATGTTAAAGGAGGAAGAAGTGATATTGCAAAGCTGAGGAAGTTGCTTGGCTTTGTCTTGATTGACACTAACTATAGTTTCGACTTGTTTGATACACTGACAAAGTGTTTTACGGTCTGCTTCCGAGGAAACAGCCACGGACAGTGCTCGAGCGCCTAAGCAACATGGTGAGTTTAGAGGTGACGTCACCAAACCCTAGTAAGAAAGGCTCGCATGGAGTTAAGTACTCAAGGGATTGTGTGCATGAAAGAGCATTGCACGTTTGTGGGCTGAACATATTAGGGAGAGAATGACGAGCCCTGTTAGAATATTACGAGGACTAGTGCTGCAAATCATATTGTAATAATGAATATGTGCTGTATATTGTGATATGATGTGAACGAGAAGAAGAGATGTATGGCTTAATTTATAGAGGGAATAATTTTGGTGTGTTGGTTGGGTTTGAAAGTGTGACGTCGTGTGGAAGGTGAAATGATTAGTATGTAATTAATCCCATCGAATTAAATGTCATTGGTGAATAGGAGAAAAAAAAAGTCATTTTATGAGTTGTAAAACAGCATTAAACAAGGGGACGTGTGTGCCGTACAAAACGCAGGGACTTTCATGCTAATGATGATTAACGGCATTAATCATTTGAATGGGGACATTTTTTTAGGAAGTTGTAGATTTTTTATAAGTCCCTCGAGAGATAATGCCACGTGTTAACGTGATGGTGAACCCAGATAAGCATGATGGAAATTGGAATAAAGTGATATATCAGTATCTTATTTACATATAGGATGATGAATATATATGCATAGTCTCTTAAGTTTTTAAACTATATAGTACCCTAATTATAATGCATACTCTCTGTTATAACTTATAAGAAGTGTTTTGAATTTAATTTTGTGTGCATTTTACTTTATACAATACCGCATCCGAAAATTTTCATATTATTATAATTGCGAGACACCAACATTCATTACGTATGAAAAAATAACAACATGGTAAGTTTTACAATGATAAAACACTGTTTTTTTACACGAATATACGAGGAAACAAGAAACAGATCACTGCACAAGTTGCGAAATGAATGCCAACCCCGCACGTTCCTTTGTTTCTTTCTTCGGTCCCCAAAGCCACATATCTAGAAAGAAAGTGCTAACATTAGAACCAACCAAATGGTCAAATTCTTGAATGTCAATATTACAAATTTTAAAGCGTTGACCTTTTTGAACATTGCAATGTCAGTGCTGTAGTACCCGTCCCCCTATATATGTATGATATTTCAAAGGTAAAAAATAACGGATGACGTGATATATATTTCATCATTCTACACCATATATAACTACGGGGGGTAATAAATATGTATGTTTCCTCTTTAATACAACGTCAAACTTCAACAGTTTCCGTCGTGTAGAATCTAATATGGCCAAACATTGACCAAGATAAGTATCACGATCCCTGTCAAAACGTAGCAATATATCATCGTCATATTCAAACCTTTTTCTAATAAAGTTCCGTATGCTATGTACTACTCTAAGGACAAGAACAAGATATGTGACTCAATTCCGTAAAAATATTACTTTTAAAAGATGGTCCTAATCCTAACATCTCCACAATTCCATATAACTTCCGCCATTTCGTATTTGTAAGGTCAAATGCCCTTTCGGCAGATTGACCTCTAATTGTAAAATCGATTCGAGTTTGCACTCGAACAAGTTTAACTGAATTTATTAATTCTAGCATTATCAAGCCTTTCGTTAAACATATATAATATATATATCTATATATACATAGAACCCTTTTGTTATTTTGAGCAGAAGTAACAATTTATGTCCAAAATCGAGCTTGAGTAAAAAAAACTAACAATGTTCGGCTCGAAGCGGACTCGTATTTTATATCGTTGAACTACATATTCTTCGTAAACGAATGCCTAATTTAGGTAGTTGACTTTGTGAACGGCTGATAATAAAGACTTCTCCATTATCTCATTTACCTACTTACACGATGTTATACTCTTATTCCCATGCAACATCAACCTCTATAAATACTCCCTTAAACATTTCCTATTCCATCTCAAATCTCACAATTTAACAACAACAAAAAAAAAACACCGCGAAATTTCGTTACTTTTAGATCCAATCCAAACCAATGAGGTTCTTGAAGTTAATACTAATATCAACGTTGTTGATTATGCCAACAACATTAACATCCTCCCACTTTCAGAAGAATCGAACGAAACCATAATAAACCCTTCAAACGATGCTCTCGCCGACGAAGAAGGTTCATCGAAAAATATCGTCATCGGTCTTTTGAAGCAAAAGAAGCGTATCGGCCTAACAAAGTGCAATAAAAACCCTAGAATTTGCAGCATAAGAGGAAGCCCTGGCCCTACATGTTGCAAGAAAAGATGCGTAAATCTTCTTACAAACAGAATAAACTGCGGAAAATGTGGGCATAAGTGCAATTTCTCGGAGATTTGCTGCCAAGGGAAGTGTGTGAACCCTTTGAGGCACCAAAAGCACTGCGGCCGCTGTGGTAATCAGTGCAATGGAGGGAGTTCGTGCGCATTTGGTATATGTAGCTACGCCTGAGTGATTATGTTATTACAGTTTTAAATTTTGTGAAAGATTTTGTTTATTTATAAATTATTAGTCGAAGTCGAACACATTTTCAGAAGAGGGATATATATATATATATATATTTGTTAAGATAAAACCCTAGTAAGTCACCGGTGGATAATTTAGAAGAGATTGAGTAGCTTATAAGTTGATGGGCTACTCCACCCATCACCATTAGTTTTAATGATGGAACTCCATTAACTTATGTGGGTCCAACTCTTTCTTTTAATGGGTCAATGTTAAGCCCAATTATGACATTTCACATTGTATATGATTCAAGACTTATTTAGGAAAAAGGATTGAGTTACTACACGCGTTCATGAAGTTACTATATCGTTTAATGTAACACAATCACGTATGCTATCTTAAATACTTCCACCAACGTTGGGATTAATCGTAATATATTAGGGTACTCGACAAATTCAAAGACCATGAGATAACGATGGAAAAGGCGATAGCAATTTCCTCCCTTGAGAATATAAATCAACTTTCTGGTAATATTATTGAGGCACTCATTGAAAGGCTGTAAGGATTCTCATTATATTACATAAAAAAAGACAAACATAGGGAGGTAGATGGCAATCTATTTCTACATTTGTTCTTTATATTACATAATTAAAAAGAATGATAAAAAATTATAAAACCAATGGCGACCTACACAAGGGACAAGTTGATTGGCATCTGTGATACCATTTGCTCAAACACTCGGCATGAAAAACGTGCGAGCAACGTGGGAGCGTATTTACGAAATGGTCCTCCTCGAACTCCATCAAGCAAATCGAGCACGTTTCTCCCTCGTCGTAATAACTTCCCAAATCTTGAAATCTTGACACTTGTAGAAGATCGTCGAGCTGTTTCGTCGTAGTCATCCATTGATGTAATAATAATGTGATCCGTGGATTCTTGTTGGGGTTTTAGGTTGGTAATGAAACTGTATGCTCCGATGATCGTCTCGAATAATCGATAGAATGGGAACATTATGCATGAGTAGAAGATTATTATCAAATATCCGTAGTTCGATTCTGCTCGGAATGACATCATCTTTTCTTTTCTTTTCACTGCGTGTTTGTGTGTGTGTCTCTTTTTTCTTTTCTTCAAGTGTGAGAGGTAAGAGTAAGGAAGAATGAGAATTTTGTGAGCAATTTATAGAAAATCAATGGCAACTTTTGGCTCAAAGTGTGTGTGCTGCTGGTCAATAGACACGTGTCTCTCCTAGATAATTACTTGCAATTATTTAAGTCATCAACGGAATTTCACCGCCACCAGCAGCCAATGACTTTTCAAAATTGTTTAAATGATTAAAATATTATGAATATCATTGGACTGCTATTGCGAATTAAGAAGAATCTTTCGAGTTGTATTGAATATTTTTGGCACGACTAGCAAAAGAACATGTTCGATGACGTGGATCGGATACACGAGTTAACCAAATCGAGTTCGATTTTTTAGAAAATGTTTCCAGAATTATTATTATTATTGATATTACTACTACTACTAGTACAAGTACTACGTTCGAGACGGATAGACTTTGAATGAGACGGATGTATCATCTACTAGAGATCAAATTTGAGCATACGAAATTGAATTTGTTTTCTGTATCTGTTTACTGTATAAGACGTTTGAATGGAATGATTTTGTCTTCTGATGTTACCTTTATTTATTTAATCTTATCTGAAATGAAGACCGATAACATTCATGAACCGATCTCATTTTTCTTTGTTTGAATGCAGATTTAAATTTTATTAGAATTCATGTCAAAACAGTTTCGTACAGGCCCATGCGGTGAGTTAATTACGAAAATAGGCATTTTATCAACTACTACTAACAACGATAGGCACTATGTGTTGTGTTACAAAATTGGCATCTTCAATTTTGTTTTCTTTTTCAGAATTAATTTTATTACGTGAAAATTATTACAAAAGTAGGAATTCTTTTATTTTAATAATTAACTTTATCATATGCACATATTAAGATAAAAATAAAATAAAAAATAAATATACGTCCACATAAATAAAAAATTACATATACGCAATTCACCCAAATAAAAGAAATATATACTGCACATTTGGAAAACTTCAATCAAACGATGCATTATGTTTCATGATTGGTTTTTTTACGGGGTTTATCGACTGGTATAGCTGAGTTCATGATCGAAACATCACAATTGTTTCACAAATGGTTCATGAAAAGGCTATGGTACTTGGTAGCCTAGAGAAAAACTCTTACATCAGCGTGGTTCCACATTGCTTCAATAAATACAATAACTTTAATATAATGTACATATTTATATACCATATATATTACAAAATATAGAAAAACATGAATTCAATGTTTTTTATTGAAAACACATGGACGCCAATTGGAAAAGCCTTAAACACATGGGTACCAACTGGAATTGAAAAATACTTTGGGTATCAGTTGAAAAATTCTTAACACAAGGGTAACAGCTGAAAAGCCTAAAACACAGAGGTACCAAGTGGAATTCCCCTAAAAATAAATTAGAAATATACTGGAATAAAAAGATTATGAAAGTATATTACAAAAAAAAAAAATTATGCCTATTTTGTAGTACTTTACACATAGTGCTATTTTTGTAAACTAGTACTCCATCTGTTCCTTAATACATGTCGTTTTAGAATTTTTTTTTTTTTTTAAATACATGTCGTTTTACCTTTTCATGCTAAACAATATTGATTATTTTCAGTTTATCCCTTATATTTAATAGAAATTGTTATATTAAATTAGATAACATAATTAATTAAGGGTATAATGAAGATTCTACTTTATTTCTTAATATGCATGTAATATCCTTAAACGATGTATTAAAACGATGCATATAAAAATAAACCACCCCATGAAAGTAAGTCATCTACGTCAACTTTATGGGCCTCGAATCTCGATTCATTAAAAAACATTTTCTTTATTTATAGTATTTTCTTATTGACTATAGTATAGTGTCCAATTTGCTCATCAGTCATCACTGGTCTATTCATATTTTCTCCGGGACGAAAACTGTCCAATTTATTTATTTAAATTAATTAATAATCTTATCCTCAGTTTTAAATTATTATAAATTACTATTTATTTATGATAAATAATACGTATGAATTTAAATCACAACTTCTATTTGTTGTGTGTCAATCCCAAGTCCACATCGGTAAATCGAAGAAGATGATCACCTATATAAATTTGTGGGTTAAATCTTTCTATTGCCAATCGATTTTAGAGAGGAATCATAAAAGCTTATATTGGCTGGAATTGGGCCCGAAGAAATCCCCACACTATTAATATAAAAACAGTTTAGGGGTGAAAGATAAGCAGGGCTGGCTCGACAAAGCTCGGCTAGAGCTCGACAAAAATGAGCTCGAGCTCATTTATGTCGAGCTCGAGCTGAGATCAGACATAAGAGCTCCAAAGCTCGCGAAACAGGCTCACGACATTTTTTTACTTTTTTATGTTTTTTGAATTATATTAAATTTTATTAATTTTATTTTTTTTCTAAAAGCCTGAGGTCGTGCTCGAGCCCAGAAAATGAGCCGAGCTCGGCTCAGTGCCTACAGACAGGGCCGGCTCATCATAATATGAGGCCTAAAGCAAAATTTTTCGGCGGGGCACTTTTTACTGAAAAAAAATGATATGAATAAAATTTTTTAGAAGAAAGGTATATCGAATATTCATCTTTAGGAAATTCAATATCATCCATCCTAACTGGACCTTTTTCTACTAGTAAATCTCTTAAATTATTATCAATATTTATCCATTGCTCTGATCATAAAGGTTAGTAGTTAAACTAATTGATAATTATTTTCTCTTGTTCATATTATTAGTTCCAGATTATCATATTTTACTAGATCTTCAAATACTTCTTCCTCCTCTAACGTTTGTTGTCATCAATATTTAGGGGTACAATTTCATCATTAAAGAAGCCTCACCAATACCATATTCATTTACAGACGTCTGCCCATTGTTAGTCTTATTTTTATAACATATTTTAATAATGACCCTTTCTGCGATTCAACTAATGCTTCTAGTGTCTGTTTTTTAATCTCTTTGAATGACCAATCATATTTTCTTGTGACATCACTTACTAACAAAAATAATGCAACGAAGTTTGATAAAAATTTCAGAGATGCAATCAAAATAGCTTTACCAATAATATAAATAAGATATGAAAAAATGCGAAGATATAAACCTCATGCTGAATTATTTTGTTGAGCTTCTGAAATTTATCTGAAATTCGAAAGATATCAAGAAGAAGAGGTCAGTTGCCTTCGAGGGATCTTTAGATGGATTGAGACCATTGTGTATTTACTATTTAGCAAAGAGGGACACGGATGATTTATTAAGAGGCACAAAAAAGAAAGGAAGTTGAAAAACAATTCGAAAGAGACAAAAGATGAAAAGTCGGGCCTATTAAAGGGAAAATATAGGCATATATTTGTAGTACTGGGCTAAAATACTGGCCTTAATTAATTTTTTTGCGCATAACACTACAAACTAATGATGGGGCCCTAAATAGTTTTGGGGCCTAAAGCCCATGCTTTAATGGCTTTACCCAATAGCCGGGCCTGCCTACAGATCTTATAAGCGGAGCCGGACTTTCTTTCACTTGGACCAAGTTGGGTTGAGAAATGTAGTTTAGACATTCTTTCACTTGGACCAAGTTGGGTTGAGCAATGTAGTATCTCAATGGTTTGGAAAAAAAAATGTAGTATCTCAATGGGATCAACCATAGTACTTTACCTAGACAGTTGTAGATTATATTTAGTAAAAAAAACTCTAGATTAAAATTTCAGTGGGGGTTCAATGATCTAGCTTTCGCATATGAATAGTAAATATATTTATATATTAAAGCACCATAAACTGATAATTAGTATTGTCGGAGTTTGCCATATATGCAATTATGTAATCAAGACTCTCGCTCAAAATCACCACAAGAACTCACTCTATCCCAAGAATGTCTTCCACATAATTTTTTTTATTTTCACTTTCCTACTTTTTGCACGCTTATATACACATACGTGTATATATAGTTACACATACACATATATATTATACATATATGATTCTAAACCAAACACGTTATCCGCAAACCTACTTAATTAGTCATTCTTACAAGTAAGAAGAAATTACATATTAATTAGATTTCAAGATTTTGGACTTTTAGGAGCAAGAGACCGAGAAGTTTCAAAAGTTCGGTCCGATATCTCAATCTCACACACAACAAACGTTACTGTGTGCTAAATCTTGTTTCATTTTCTCCTCAACAATTTATTGTTAAAGTTTGAATTACGGCAATGAGATTAATGGGCTTGGATCGATAGTTCATAACCAAATTTCAGCTTAATGACAGAAAGATATGTTCGCATGTCTTGCTCAAGTTGTCGCATGAGAAGTTGATCAAAAAATTAACGTTGTTGATCATTTAGTGACGCTGCTCATATGACTTTTAATTTTATCATACACTGGTTATTATTAATTTTTTTTTCTATCTAGTTCGTTGTCGTTGTGTCATATTTATTCTATTATTGCATGAGAAAGACAAAAAAAGACCAAGTCAAGATGTGTTAATGCCCTTAGAGCTCTGCTAAATATCTTAGCCCTTTTCCTATAAGTTAAACTCGAAAAGGACAAATCAGCAGCTTGTTCGTTGTGAATTTGTGTACAAGTCATCGACCGAGTAAAATTCGATCTGGAATTTCGTAGATATTTACGAACTGTCATAACAATATAGATTTTATCGTATATTGTTTTTCTTTGTCTTATTACACGTATTTTCAATCTCGTATGACTTAACCTTCTAATCCATAACAATGTCGTTATTTCAAATTTTATTCATTATCTTATTATTATTATTCATACTTATTATTGTTATTAGTATTAGTAGTAGTAATCACTACCTCATCAGCAAGTAACTACCAATAATTTCTTGATCTTCTAGACGACTTCAATCAAAGCCTAAGTCAATTGTTTACTTGATAAGTCTGTTGTCTTTGTCACGTGGAAATATAGGACAAGATTGACTATGATTCAAAACTAAATTGCCCTTTTTATTTATTTTTCTCATATAATCTTCAATGCTAAAAAAACTATATAAACAAAAATTAGTATGCTATATTATTACTCCCATGCCATCTCGACGAGTGGAGTGTATATATGTATTTATAAAATTTTGAAAGATTAAATTAATTTTCAACTGTTGCAATCTATGCGGAATGCATTGCAATAAAACCCCTTGAAATGTCAAAAACTTCATGCGACATATTTTCTTGAACTGTCGAAATAGATTTAATTGTCCAATCACACAACTAACCCATGACTCCAATTTTTTCTACGTCGTAGTAAGAAAAACCACATGCCCATTTTATATCTGGTCAATAATGTAAATTTAAGTCAACTGTTAGTTTTGTCTTCATTCAACGAGATAATTAATGTCTACATGTTTTGTAGCTAAGATTTGACATTATCGCCGCTTTGTCTCGAACCTTGTCCACTCGATGTCAAAGTATCTATTTATGGAAGGCTATTTTTGGTACATCATAATTCATAAATACATATTTTAAGCTATTTTGGTACTTACCTATGATAAATTGTGTAATTAAGTCCTGCAAACATAACCAAAATCCGTACAATCATTCCTAATTATAATAGAAATATTGAAATATATTGAGTGAGCGTGTCACATATGATTATGAACTATTCGGCTGGGATAATGGGTTACACAAAATTATTGAAATGTTTGTTTTGAAAGATTAACTAATGCTCAAATATAGAAATATTCAAATGTCGTGTTTGGAACACTATGAAGCTAAAATTATGAATTATGGTGTGTGTGTGTGTGTTTCAAATTTTTTACAGCTAGCTCGAATTATTGTGTACTAAATTACCGAATCTTTGATGGTTAAATAATTCCAAATCTGTCGTCACCGATTCAAGAATATACGAAAGCAGTCGTAAAATCCCAAAGACCATTTAGGTTTGGTGATGTTTGGCGTCGTGGCACCGAAATTCCCACAAGAAAATCGAGGTATTGTACGGCATTTCGAATGATATTTTAATCTTGTATATGCTAAAGCTATATTAATTTAGATGAACTTCAACCAAGAGTTCGGAATTTCTTAAAGCTGAAACGACAGTAAAGAATGTCATAACTCAAGCATAACTCAGACGACTCCTTTTATGGTCTAATTTTCTTTTTTTAATAAAATAAAATTATTTATTTCTTATAAATAGTAAGCATTACAATAAAAAGTATACAATTTGGACTTCATAAGAAAATTACAAACAACTTACGAATTACATGCAACACACAAAAACACAGATATTGTAGGTGAGATAAGCATATCACAACTTCCACAAAATATCAAAAAGAAAAAATTAGGGTCACGATTGCATGGTACCCAAAAGTCCAAGCCTTGAAGTCTAAGCAAATGACGTGGTCATAATATAATGTCGTGACAAAGAAATATATACAACTAGCTCGAAAAACATCCAGCCAACTACATTAAATCTAATTACAGTCTATCTTATTTTTTTCAAAAAAGATCTAGTACACCGAAATCCATTCTATTATTGTACACAGTCAACATAAAGTCTCACCTTGATTTCTCGAAGAACTTCTATCGAAGTCTTCGAAAGTGTGCGCCAGCAAAAACCTAGCAAATCAATCGATGCTACAATACGTTAAGAATAGGAATTGGTCAAACCTTTATTTATCGTTATAAATTTAATTCCCACACATATAAGTATTATCGATCATTAGGGTTCGGCTTTATGCATCCTTTACCGCCCATAGTCAAGTTTACAATCTCGGAAATGTCTTATTTTCATTTGACATAAATACTGCATCTTTTTGAATTTTTTTTTCCTCAAATTTAAATTAATAGTATTATTAATATGAAGGTTTTCCAGAACCCCTATATATATATATCCCCCTCCCCCAATGCACATGTTAAAGACTTTTCAGATTCTCGACTTTCTTTCCCTTTTTCTTTTTCTAGCAAAACATTTAACACAACTCATTTTTACTTTATTTACTACGTACTTGTTTCTTTTCTTGATTTGCTATCTATGGAGAAAGGATGGGGACTACTTTCCCATGACAATTCTGATCAACATCATCATCCTCGTCAAGTTGGGCTTTTCTCAGACAGTTCGAGGTTGGATAGCAATCATATGATTAATAAAGAGATTATCTCTCCATTGGATTCGATTTGCCCTGATCATGTCGGAGAAGAACAGTCTTCAGTTAATGAATTCGATTTCTTCGCTGAGAGGAAAATCTCAGCTGATGATATTATGGTCAAGAAGGAGATTAATACGCTCGATGATGAACAAGAAAACCCCAGAAATCTACATGTTAACGTGCGTGAGTTTCACATATAAACATATCTATAAAATATAAATACATATATATATATATATATAGAGAGAGAGAGAGAGAGAGAGAGGAGAGGGAGAGAGAGATGTGAGTGAATTACAGATATAATTTCTTTTTACTGATTCTTTTTCTCCTTCAGACTGGTTTGCAACTCTTGACTTCGAATAATGTAAATGACCAATCGACGATGGATGATGAAATGTCTCTTGGAGAAGATAAGAGGGCAAAGCTAGAGGTAATATTATATATATATATATATATATATAGATATATATATCATTCTGAACAATTACATATATCTATATGTGTGTGAAGTGAATATGTATGATATTTTTTAATTTCGTTATATAGATGGCACAACTTCAAGTAGAACTAGAAAGGATTAAAGCTGAAAATCAAAGATTAAATGGGATGCTTGCTATTGTCAGCAACAATTACGCCGCCCATCATATGCAGCTAATGACTCTGATGCCTCAGAAACAAATTTCAACAACTTATTCATTACCACAAAACGAGGTTAGTATGTGTTTCCAACAATCAATCTTGAATGATTAATTACATGTTAAGTAAACGAGGTTTTTCTCTATTTTTTTTTGTCAGATTTTGAACAGAAAATACGTTGAGGAGAAACATGAAACCATTACAGAAATAGTTCCAAGGCAGCTCTTCAACTTGGTTCCTCAATCTAACGCAACCAACGAGCAAACATGTAATAATTCTTCATCAGAAGAAAGAACAGTTTCTGTATCATCTCCAAGGGCCAACAAAAACACTGAAATTTCGGCGAGCAAAAAGTCGATTAACGATAGAGGACAAAGCCCTGAATCTCAAGCTTGGAACCCTAATAACAAAGCTCTCAAACTCGGCGACAATAAGCCTCCAAAGCCTGTTGACCAATCCAACGAAGCAATCATGCGTAAAGCCCGTGTCTCCGTTCGGGCCCGATCAGAAGCTCCCATGGTCATATTCATTTTCTACCTTCAAAAAGGGTTTAATCTAATACTACATTTATTTACTAACCTTAAAGATAACATGCATTGAATGTAATATGATTTGAAAAAAAAAAACAGATTTCCGATGGGTGTCAATGGCGAAAATACGGACAAAAGATGGCGAAAGGAAATCCCTTTCCACGCGCTTATTACCGCTGCACCATGGCCAACAGTTGCCCTGTCAGAAAGCAAGTAAGTCACTGAAAAATACCTCTCTTTTTTTTCTTGCTCACCCTATCAATAATTTGATCATGATATCGAGAGGGATATATATTATTTCATTAATTTTGAATTATCATTTTATATCATATATAGGTGCAAAGATGCTCCGAGGAAAAATCGATCTTAATCACAACCTACGAAGGCAATCACAACCACCCTTTGCCGCCGGCCGCCATGGCCATGGCTTCCACCACCTCGGCCGCCGCCAACATGCTTTTATCGAACTCAATGCTTAGTTCGGACAACCCAACGAAAAACCCTAATTTTCTCGCATCGAAACTTTCTTCCCTATTACACGCCGATGATGAACATGGCGACAATCTCTGCCTCGGCACCATTTCCAACCATCACATTAGACCTAACGCAAACGATGTCGGCGAGCAACAGTAATAATATTCAAAACCCTAATTCGCAAAGAACCTCAACGCCTTCGCCCCAAGTTTTCGGGCGGGCCCTTTATAACCAGTCGAGCTTTTCGGGCCTGCAAATGTCTAACGAAGTCAAATTTGACGATGTCATCAGCGGTCCGATGATGAATTTGCCACAAAATTCGGCGGCTTTGGCGAATGCTGTGAGTGTGATTACAGCAGATCCTAATTTCTCGGCTGTGTTGGCTCGCGCCTTATCTTCGATCATTGATGGTTCGAAGAACGACGGTAATGAATGAGTAATGAATACTAGTACGAGCGATAAGAGCAGTGGCAGGGTTTTTGATTAATTTTTTTTTTTGGGATCTTTGTGATAATAATTGGTTGCTGTATACTTTTCCCCGATCAGTAAATTTTCAGATGCAGTCTTCGTTATCGCATTTTTTTTCCCTCGAATTTCTGTGTTTTTCCTTGTTATGGATGCATGATATATAGCATTGAACGGATGCCCTTTTTCTTTTTGTCATTCCATTTTCGAATTGAAGAGTGATTTTCAAATTTTGTATTACATGTTAGATTCGACTCGGTTCTTCTTGTTAGATGTCTAATAAGCCATCGTTGCTTTGGAATCTATCCCTCTTCTAGCAAGAAAGACGAAACCTTTGACGAAAACAAACCACTCTTTTTGTACTTTGATTGACGCAATTGTGAGGTCAACTATCTCAAGCCATCAATCACTGTCTTCGCACGTTAAGTACGAAATTATTGGACTATGCATGGACTTTTGTAGGACACTTTTTTTTTTATAATAATAATTAAGTAGTAAATGATAATTATACTTTGATTTTTTCAAAAATAAGTTTAAATTTCACACTTCAAAAATTAAGTAGTACATATATTATCATGATGCTGCTAAAAGGTTGACCTATATATTAGGCTCGAGCCGTTTGTTCTTTTAATTATAGCTCTCCTCAATCATCGACGGATATAGGTCTCCACTTATATAATTCAAAAGCGAATGTTCTCTTTTAGGAGGTGTTTATTTGAGGTGATACAACAATATCACGGTGATACATCATCGCATGTGAGTATCACCATGGATTAAGGTAATATGTCATCACTGTATTTGTTTTGAGGTGATATTTTATTTCACTCGAGGTGATATATATTGGAATATTATGTTTTGTGAAGATCAAGTGTCGAACAGAGTTCCAAAGAGAAATTATACTGGAAATCTGATTAATGACCTCAGGGGAAAACTGTGAGCTGTACACACGTTATATACACCCAAAAATGCTAACTATCCTAACAAGCTATATAAAAAGACTATTTAACCAAGAACTACATCATAATTACAAAATTGCCATTAAGTCACACTTCGACATCTGATGAATCCTGAAAGCCTCTGAATCTCTTCATCCCCCCCTCAAGCTGGACACGATGGATATCATCGAGCCAAGCTTGGCAAGTAAGTCGTGGAAGTGATCAGTGGAGAGCGCCTTAGTGAAAACATCCGCAGGCTGTTGAAGAGAAGGCAGATAGTATGGCCGAATGAAACCAGCCTTGAATTGGTTACGGACAAGGTGGCAATCAATGTAAGTGCTTGGTACGTTCGTGAAAGACTGGATTGGAGGTGATATGAATAGCAGATCGGTTATCACAGGCGAAAGGGATGGGTTTCGGCACTGAGATGTGAAGATCAGACATGATGTACGAAATCCACAAAAGCTCAGAGACTGTAGTAGACATGCTTCGGTATTCAGCCTCACACGAGGATTTCGAGACAGTGGTCTGTTTCTTGGTTTTCCAAGAGATTAAAGAGCTGCCCAGAAATATACAGAAGCCGGTGAGAGAGTATCTGGTTACAGGACATGTAGCCCAGTCTGCATCGCAATAAGAATGAAGACTAATATCAGAGGAGCTGGATAGAAAAATTCCCAGGGATGGACAGCCTTTCAAGTATCTGAGTATGTGAAGTCCTGCCGCCCAATGAACAGATCTAGGGTGCTGAAGAAACTGACTAAGTTGCTGTGTTGCATAAGAGATGTCTGGCCTCGTGAAGCCCAAGTACAGAAGTCGGCCGACAAGTCTTCTGAAAGGACTAGGATCCGCAAGTATAGGGCTAGATTCGTCATGTAAGTTTATCCCCTTTGTCATAGGCACAACAGCAGGCTTACAATCTAAGAGATCAGCATCCTTCAATATGTCCAAAATGTACTTTCTTTGGTTAAGATAAATTCCTGAAGCAGATCGAGCTATCTCAACACCTAAAAAATACTTAGCATGGTGAAGATCCTTAATGGTAAAAGTATCATCAAGGAACTTCTTGGTCTCATCAATCATAGCTTCACTTGAACCTGTTAGTAAACACATCATCAACATATACCAACAGAACAAGCATATCTGAACCCGAACATTGATGAAGAGACAGTGATCATGGGTGACTGAATGAACTGAAAAGACTCCAGCTTGGTAGTAAATTCTTGATTCCACTGTCGAGATGCTTGTTTAAGTCCATACAAAGACTTATGAAGCTTGCATACCTGATGTGGAAAGAGCGGCAGTATAACCCGGAGGCACAGCCATATAAACAGTCTCATCGAGAAAACCATGTAAGAAAGCATTGTTTATGTCTAACTGATGCAAGGCCCAGCTTTTGGCTGCTGCAAGAGCCAACACTAGCCGTACCGTGACAAGTTTAGCCACAGGAGAAAACAATCAAAGTAATCCTTCCCAGCTACCTGATTGTACCCTTTGGCGACGAGCCGCGCCTTGTATTTGTCGACGGAACCATCGGGGTTGTATTTAATCTTGTAATCCAGCGACACCCAATGGCTTTCTTACCTCGAGGCAGTGAAGCAAGTTCCCAAGTTTTATTACTTTCCAGAGCATCAAGCTCTCTTTTTCATGGCCAACTGCCACTCCGGATGCGATTTAGCTTCATCATATGAATATGGTTCACGAATTGCAGACACATTTGCTAAAATGACATATATGATGGACTCAGAGCTGAGGTTGGGTAAAGGGAAAGGTGTGTTTGGCTTTGAGAATGATGTTCGGCGTGATTAGTTACAAGATTGGTGTGGGGAATATAGTCAGCCATCCACACAGGTGGTCGTCTCATTCTACTGCTAGTCCGAATCATGGGTTGATGGGCTATTTCAGTGGTTTGTAGCAGGTGGTATGGGTAATGGTAATTCACTGGTGGGAGATATTTGGTTTGTATCAGTGGGTGGTGGTGTTGGGACAGATTATTTGTAAGATTGTGGTTAGGGAACAACAGGTATTTTCTGGTTCAGATTGAGGTTGTTTGGGCTGGTCAAGGTCGATATTGGGTGATATAGCAAAGGGAAAAATGTTCTCCCTAAAGACCACATCTCGAGAGATTGTGATCTTGTGTTCTGTCAGGTGATAAAGTTTGTAGCCCTTTTGCCAGGTGGGTATCCCAGAAAAATGGCTTTATATGCTCTGGGGCTGAATTTGTCTTTGGAAGGGGATGTATTTGTGGCATAACAAAGGCATCCAAAGACTCTCAAATGTGATAGGTCAGGGGGCTTTGAATGTAGAATATGATAGGGTGATTTCCACTCTAACAAGGCAGTGGGTATCCGGTTTATAAGGTAGGTGGCTGTCAAAATTGCATCGCCCCAAAACTTCTTTGGCAGGGAGGATTGCATCATAAGGGATCTTGCTACTTGAAGCAAGTGTTGGTGTTTTCTCTCTACAACACCATTTTGTTGTGGTGTGTAGGGACATGATTTTTGGTGGGTAATGCCAAATGAGGTGAATATTTGGGTACAGGGTGAGCTGGTAAATTCAGTCCCATTGTCTGATCTTATGGTTTTGATAGGGCTTTGGTATTGAGTTCGGACTAGCAGTATAAAGGTGTGTATGGTATGGCTGACTTGTGATTTATATCTCAACAGATAAGTCCAGGTGGATCTGCCTGTATTCATCCACTATGGTTAGGAAATAATGATGACCAGAATGAGTGGGGTGACTATAAGGCCCCCAAAATCCATATGCAGCAACTCAAAACAATTGATGAGGAAATACTGCTAATGGGAAAGGGGTGTCTGTGTTGCTTCGCAAGAGGACAAACATCACACTCATATGTCAAATTTGGGGCAGCAATGTTATCAATATGTTTCATTGCACTATATGATGGGTGGCCAAGTCTAGAGTGCCAACAATGATTATTTGACTCACAACAGTAGTAAGTAAAGAAGTTTCAGACACATTACAGGGCATACAACGAAGTAAAACTCTAGGTAAGCAAGTGTCTAGCACTTCTTTGATTATTTGGGGGTTTGAAAGACTCTGAGGTTAAAATGTATAGGCCTTGATGACTTTCCCAACAGCTATAATCTCTTTAGTCCGAAGGTCCTGTAAAAATGAGTATGCAGCTAAGAACCCACAGAAAATATTGGATGTTTCTGAAAGCTTTCGGATTGAAAGAAGGTTAATTTGAAGCTAGGAATATAAAGCACATCTGTGAGTGTCAGCTTGGTATCTAGCTTGACATGGCCCTTTGATTTGACTAGTTGGGTACTGCCATCTGGTAGGATTATGGGTGTAATGTTTGGGACAGGTTTGGGGTTGTGTATAAGATCTGAGTCCATGCATGTATGGTTAGTAGCTCCTGTGTCCTTAATCCAAATATTTCTATTCACAGACTCAGCTAAATCAGAACAAGAGAGAATGTTGGTACCTGCAAAGTCTGTGAGATGTGCAAAGTTGACGGAGTTCTGAGTCACGCCATGCTGCACGCCCTCAGTTCCTCTCATCAGCTGATTCAACTCCTGTTGCAGGTGATTCATTTTCAACACAATTGTGCTCAAGTCAGGCTTCGCCCCATAAGGAAACTCTTGTCAGTGTTCCCATGAGCTCAAGAGGTGTTTCGAGTGGCACCATCATTGCATTAGCAAAGCTCCTTTGATGTGAATTCTGAGTCTGACCTTGAGCTGAATAGTCCTTGCTTCCCTTCCACCAATCTGGGTATCCTTTCAGCTTAAAACACATATCACGATCATGCCCATTCTTATTGCAATGTGTACAAAACAGTTTTGACTTCTCCCTCTTTCTTCTGTCTGCTAGGTTGGGACTGCTTTGAGTCTTGTATGGCTGCAATTTGGAAGCATACATCGCAGTTTCGGTGGAATCTGTGATCTTAAAAACAGCTCCTGGAGTATTAATCTGCCTCTCCACCCTTGCCACCATTGAGTATGCTTTGTTCACACTAGGCAGAGGATCCATCATCATGATGTTGTCCTTTACTGACTGAAAAGACTCATTCAATCCCAAGACAAAGTGCACCAGCTTATCCTCTTCGTCTCTAGTCATAAGAATCTTAGTAACATCTGCATTACACTGTGGAATAGGTCTAAGGTGATCCATTTGATCCCAAAGCCTCTTCAGATTGCTGTAGTATTCAACAGTGGCATGTCTCCTTGCTTAGTCCCAAGCAGTTCCTCCTTCATCCTTAAGAGCATCGGCCGTTCGTGGTTCCATATCTCTCTGCTAGATCATTCCACAGCTCCTTAGACGTGGTTGCATACATGAAATTGTCCATGATTTCTCGTGAAATTGAAGCACTAAGCCAAGCCTTCACTGTACTGTCAACACGCTTCCACTTAACGTAGTCCATGGTATTGATCGCAGGTTTCGCCACCGTTCCATCCACAAAACCTAATTTCATTTTAGCCTCAAGAGCTGTAATCATAGCTCGATTCCAGCTCCAGTAATTCATCTCGTTCAGCTGAAACGAAACAAGTTGCATTCCAGGATTAATTCCGTCATGCAAATTAAAGACATCAGGACAATTCAGCAACTCTTCCTCAAGTGAACGCTCTCCATTCCTATCATCCGACGATTCATGCTCAGATCTTGTTTCCGAAGCCATCAGATCAGTGTGGAATGAATTCACCAGAGATGATATCAACAATCGGCGCAGAATGTGACTAACACAGGATTTAACGAAATCAACTGATGATTGACTTCGCCTAATCGAATCGAATTTGAGCTTCGATTGTCTCTGATACCATGTGAAGATCAAGTGTCGAACAGAGTTCCAAAGAGAAATTATACTGGAAATCTGATTAATGACCTCAGGGGAAAACTGTGAGCTGTACACATCGTTATATACACCCAAAAATGCTAACTATCCTAACAAGCTATATAAAAGGACTATTTAACCAAGAACTACATCATAATTACAAAATTGCCATTAAGTCACACTTCGACATCTGATGAATCCTGAAAGCCTTGAATCTCTTCATGTTTGATTTAGCACGGTGATGTGTGGAGTGATATAGCATAAATGATATAAACTAGTGTGAATTAATATGTTGAGATGATATGTTACGTAATATTGATAAATGTCTTAGTACTAAGTTCTATTATATAATTATCAACATAATGATTAATATTTTAATTAATAAATATGCTTAAGATTTCAAATAGCTAGTTATATAATTTAAGATAATGAAAAATGATATATAAGGAAGAAGTGTTAAATATCAGTGGTAAATATTATCTAAATAAAAATTAAAATATCACATCGTCAGCGTAATAGCTAGGTGATCCAAAAGTTGGAATATCACCCCATTTACAAACACATTGATGATATTGATCACCATGATGATTTGTGGGATCACCCCAAAACAAACCCCCTCACAGATAACCACATTCTATAACTTTACCATATGTATTCGATATTCTCAACTACATGGTCAACCTTGATTCAAACTAACGACCCAGCGTAAATAATATCAAATTAACGCAATAGATATTTCTGTAACTTGCAATCAATGGGACCTAGTAGGTGGATTTGTTATCCAATATTCTCAAACTACATGGCCATTTTTCGTTTTTATAATCGCACAATTAATTGATTATCGTATTCAATAACAATCATAACAACAGCTGCTAAAACTAACACTATGCATCCATGTACAGTGATCAAGTAGATTATAACATCAATAGCACTTAGTAGGTGGATTTGTTATTTCAGAACAATAGTGCATAAATGAACTGATATCGAATGATCATTAACTGGTACTGAATGATCGTTTTGTGTTATAAAATTTAAACATATTGTTACTTCAGACGGCTAAAAATTTGAACATATTGTTATAAAATTCCTCATAAAGTCTGAATCCTCTTTGAAAGTTACTGACGGAGCCTAAAATGAAAGTTAAAATATTATGTGACGACTGAGATACGTGTTACTTACTCTTGCATGCCATGCGCGCACACAAAAGTCAAGCCGCAAGGAAACGGATGTTCCAACAATCATCTCATTTTCAAAATGACATTAGTTTTTTTTTTATATTGAAAGAACCATTATTTGACCCGATATGGCACAATATTGAAAAAACCACCCCCTTTTTTTCTTTTCACAAAATAGCACAATAAGACACTGATACCTCCATATTTAAACCACCGATAATTTGCAACATTATCTTGCTGCTTATATCTAATGTGAAGTTTTACGATAGCAGAAGATAACTCCCAAAACGAAAGAAGCAATCGACAAGCACTAAGAACTAAGAAAAAGAAAATAATCAACGCAAAGTAGCAAAGGAACCTCAAATCTTCCCTCCAATTCGATAGTGTTATCAATCACTCAGTCAACACAGAACAGTTAGCTGATCACTAGTGATGCTTTTACCTGGTCAGTTCAGAACATTTTCACCCACCCACAAAGCTCCATTTCTTTCCTCTTAAAAATTCTTTACATGGGGCCATTAGTATCATCGGCAAGCATATGGTAATGGTAAAAACAACAAAACAATCAAGAGCAACAGACAAAATCAGGAGATAAACACACAAGGTTGTAGTTGTAGTGTTGGCACCTTTATGTGACTTTCTTGGTCTCTGAGGAGGAGTACTTCGATCTAGGACCGCAATTGGCTTCGAAGGTTCTGATTTTCCTCGAGCAGTCTGTCATATTCAAGAAGAAACCCTTCGGATTGTTTCTTTAGAGCCATTACATTGGCTTCTGAACTGTTGACCTCTTTGCCTTAATCTCAAGCTCTGTCTCGAGGTGCTTACTTATTGCACGTAATGTATTCACTTCTTTTTCTAATGCTTTCATTATTTCCTCAGAAACCGAAGGCTTGATATCATCAGCGATGCGGGTCTGTTTCTTGGCTGTTTCCGTTGTCTTCCTTCGAACTCTCAGTTCTCGGCTGTAGTGATGGAGTCTATCGATCATCAGCCCCAGAAATAAAGAAAACCCTGCGGTTATTATGTCTCGTTAGGTGAAGAACTGTGTGGTAATTTCAGTAAGAGCAGATAAACAAATAATGGTACTCAGACTTTGAATGAAACTTTACAGCTACGAATCCTGTGCAATCTCAAACTCAGTAATGCAACTACATAGCTACTGGAATACGATAAAGCTAATTATCACATTTGTTTCATCGAACTTGTTCAGTTGAGATGCATCGCGGGCTTTTCGTTCTCATATTCTCTCGTTATTAATACCAAATCTAGAAACAACCATGAGTCGAATTGACTTGAAATTAACCACCAGCTTCCCCTTCCATACATGCAACTACCACTTGCAAAACCAAATTAGTAATCATAAAGAGTGACCAATGCGATTCATCTATTTCGGAAATAAACAAGATTCACATATTTCCAGACAGCAAATCAAAATTTTGCACGTTTTCGAAGAAGTTAGATTAGATCAACCATAAATACTCCACCTCATAATATTATTTTTGGTCTAGTCTAGCAAAACAATGCACTTGGTTTATGCAGCGATTGCCCTCATTTTGTATGTAAGTTCTAAATTTACAAT
>JAPQWV010004788.1:0-26338 GCA_027422505.1 Craterostigma plantagineum
GACCTGGTCCATCTACGGAGGCTCCGTCCGCTCAGTTTGTGACTGAGAACACTTCCAAACAGCTCTCTCTCGGCCATCAGATCGCTTGAAGACAAGATGATGGAGAGAGTACTGGCAGCCATCGAGACGTCCCCACGTGATGCTGGGAAAGCACCCGTCTCAGGGGGCACTTCAGCACAAGCAACCTCTCACCCCACAACCCTCTCCCACCGACCATTCACAAACTCATCCATCCTCATCAACCCATACACCATATCCATCACCGAACTCCACCACATATTACTTGCCCGCCTTATAGGCCTTCCCACCCGAACGCCTCAGGAAGAATCCCTCTATAGGCGTCTCGTGGATCACCCTGAGCACCTACTTAGTCATGCCGAGACCAAAGCTCCCGCACCGACGTCGACGTGACGATCCAGACGATCAGGACCATCATGAGGGGGAGAAACGACCTAGGACATTATCTAGTGGCCAAAGTGAGGTCAAGAACAAGTTTCGGGCACGATACAGACAAGTGCTCGAGCGCTGAAGCCTCAAAACCTATTAACCAAACGACCACCCACCACGCACTGCACCACCCATACTCTAATCCACATCGACCCACCAACCTCCACCTAAGGACGCTTCCGTCCACACCACCACAGACCTCAACAAGCCCCTTGCTTCCAGAAAAAGAAGCAAGTGCAGCAATGCTCGTGGCCTTGGCACCACTCAGGCCACTCCCTCAACCATTCCAGAACAATCTGGGACCATCTGGACATGCATCAACCTACATGAGTTCCCCGACCGTTATATATTCGAAGGACAGTGGATGACCCATACCATGCTCGATGAGATTCAAAGGCAACGACTCAAGGACGTTCGACACTTCCTTCCCAGCAGCTTCGGTGGACCTAGTCCTGATAGAAGACGAAGAACTTCAGGAAGGCGAAGACCATGAACAGATTCCCCAAGGGCTTCTAGAGCTTATTGCTCAACGAGCGGCTTCTCCTACAAGACAAATGCCAGGAACCGTTCATGTTATGTCCTCAGATTAACAACTCTACGATCCTAGCTAGAAACCATAGCAATTCGATCGTTTAGATGATCAATTGAATTCGATCGAAAACTCAAAATAAGACCACGAGAGAGAATTCAATTAGAGCGAGAGAAGTTACTGTTGTTTCTCTCTCTAGAAATCGATTTGCAAGCCCTTCGGATCAATTCTCTAAACTTTCTCTTTTTAGCTCAATTCATTTACAAGTATTTATACCAACAATCTTGGTATAAATATCGAACTAGTCCTTAATCAAAAGAGTAATAAAAAAGCCCCTAATTACAAGGACAACTAATGAAATCAAGCATAATTACAAAATGATATTCTACATTCTCCCCCTTTGTGGCTTGATTGCGTCTCTGCTCTGTTCGTTCTTGTCGGGCATAGTACGATCTGCGCAAGCCCAGCGCATGCTCGTAGTCCCTAACGGTCTCCCTGAGCTTCAGGCGCTCCTCGATGTCATCCAGCAATTCCATCAGGAGCGGCTGTTCTCCTCACAAACCGATGGATCCTCAGCATCGTGTCTCTATTTATCTCTTCCAACCTCTGTTCGATATTTCGCCTGACGATCTTGAGGGTTCCGTCGCAAAACTTGTGAATTTCTGTCTTCAGCATCATCCTGGTCTTCTTGGCAATTGATTGTTGTAGGTGATGCCGGTGACAGAGCTGATGTGTTTGTGATTGCTTGGAAGTCTCCCCGATCTCAGGTCCTTTGAGGAGTGGTTCGGCCATGTTGACCTTCTTCATATTGCTCTCAAGCGCCATTTGAAGGTCGTGAGCGGCGAAGTATTTGACTTGTCGCATCATGAACCGATAGAGCCCTTCGAGGCCTTCTTTCTTGATGAAGCCCTGAGGACCTTTGTACTTCTCCACGTATAGCTGATAAAGACGGTAGACTTCATCGTCGGGAGGTACGGCAGGTCGCTCTCCGCTCAGTTCCTCTCGGGTCCTGTCCACTGTTCGATGATGTAGTGAGGTGTTGGAAGTCCTCCTTTGGCACAATAGACACTGAGGAGTTCGTAAATTGGGGAGAGTTCCTTGAGTGACTCTTTAGTCGTTCCTTGGGATCCCCAGCCTCACGTCCGATCCTAGTTGGGTCAGCATCCACAGATATGTCCTCTTCTTTCTGCTGATCCCAGTGAGAGATCCTCTCAGCTCGAACTCCTCCGGCTTCTTAATTCGATCCGGTGACCTCCAAATGTTTCCCCTGACTTCTTCAAGGAAAGGTATCTCTATGTGAATGTTCTCCCACGGCGTGTCGATCCGAACGGTCCCTGGCATCTGTCTTGTAGGGGAGGCCGCTCGCTGTGCGATCAACTCTGGTAGCCTTGGATTTCATTTTGATAGTCTACACCTTCTTGAAGTTCGTCGTCTTCAATGATCACGAGGTCCACGAATGCTTGTTGTAAGAAGTGGCGTACGTCCTGAGCCGTTGTCTCTGATGCTCCTCGGGCATGGAATGGGTCATCCACTGGCCTTCGAAGATGTACTGTCTAATACTTTCGTGTGGATTGACTCCATGTCCAGAGGGTCCCGGTTGGTCTGGAGCGACGAGGAGTAGCTTGGGGTAGCTGCCAGAGCTACAAGCATTGCAGCGCTTGCTTCTTCTTCCGGAAGCAAGGGGCTTGAGTAGGTCGGAGGTGTGGGCGGAGGCGTCCTGAGTGAAAGTTGGTGGGTCGATATGTGGTAGAGTGGCTGTGCGGTGCGTGGTTTGGGTAGTTTGGGGCGGTTTGGGTAGTATGGATTGTTTGGGTTTCACCAGCTCCAGCGCTCGTCTGCGTAGCGCCCGAGCCTTGTCCTTGGCCAGACGTAGATGTCCTCGGCCTTTCTCCCCCTCATGAGGGTCCTGATCGTCAGGATCGTCATGTCTGCACCGGGAGTGGGAGCTTTGGCCTCGGCAGGTGTCAGTCGGTGGCTCAGGATGATCCACCAATCGCCGATAGAGGGATTCTTCGTGAGGCGATTGTATACCCGGGTCCCGCGAGTGAGTTGGCCAATAAATTGGCATGCATATTATGTGTTTACGTGACCGCATATTACGTGTTTATTTAATTATGTGCTATTACGAAAGTCTGTCTTAGTAGAAATTTAGTTGAGACTTAGAAAGGATTCTATTAAGATATATAATTTAGGAAGTAGCTAATTATTAATTTAGTTTCTGGAGCTATATAGACCATGTAAATAAGAATGTCCGTTATAAGATTATTTTTTCAATAATCGATTAGAAGGACAGAAGAAATTGGAACAAAAAGCTATGACTTAGTATTATTAAACAATTCAATTACTTAGCTAGAAGGGAAACTTATATAATAATATTATACACAACTATCTTGAAGTTAGGATAGACATAATTAAAGTAGAATCAACGTCATTTGTTTATTGTAACACGCAAAAGGTAGTAAGGATAGGAAAGAACAAAGTAATTACATATCAGAAGGGAAACCCACGAAAACTTGGTGAAGAAAGGAAGCACACCACCAAACCTAGATCGAACCAGTATCAACAAAGAGGGGTATAACTTCTCATTATAACGAGGTGTTTTTATTTTCATCTTTATATGTTTTAATGTAAGATAGGCTCGAAATATTACATCTAGGAAGTGCTATATTCTAGGAATCGTTAAGCATGAAAACCATTATTATTTGTGTAGGCTTCACATAAGTTCTGTTCTGGAGAGTTTGAAAAGATTAAGTTTACATGATATTAAACTGACTAAGGAATAGGGTACATCTTACTCTAATTTTGTGTTTTATATTCCTATATTAACATGATTTAAGAATTATTAGGCTTACAAAGTTATATATAATTAGGGTTTGTACAAATTAAGTTTCGAGGGTATTTGAAAAGGGTTAAAGTTTTATTATATTCAAACTGTTCTTGAGGACAACCTGATTTTTAATCGAAAGTGTTAAATTTTAAGTGTTAAAAGAACATTAGGGTCATGAAATGTGAGTTTCACGAACCATAAGAAGTTCGCGAAGTCCCGTGAAGAGCACGAACTATATGGCTTCGCGAATGCACGTATGAGAGGAAAATATCAAGAATTGACATGTTTGGCGAATCAATAACAAACTTAGCGAATTGTATGTTTGACATTGAATTCCACGAACTATATTGAAAAATAATATAAGCTACATACTAGTACTTCACAGTGGGAATAAAATAATAGGTGGGACATTAGACTTGCGAATTATATTAGTACTAGGCAATAAGTCACGTATGGTGAGAGATTGGGAATTGTGCATGCAAAGTTCAAAAGAATAAATAATATTATTAGGCACATAGGACTTCACGTGAGGTGGTAGCATCAATGATAAAGCAAACTATAGGGTAATTTCACGAATTTGGTGGGAGGATAGACTTTAGATTAGAAATAAAATAATAGTATTTTACATTATGTGAGCTTGGCGAATTAAGACCGAATTCGCGAACGGTGTTAGTCATCATGATTGAATGAGTCACGAATCTTGAGTGTGCAATAAGCTTTACGGACTGAAGACTTGCGAATTGGGAACTCAATTCACGGCTTGACTTAGCTAATTCTTTTAAACAGATATTTATCTAATACAGTTCCGACTGATATTTCAAATTAGGAAATATGAGAATAGATAATCAAATAAATTAAATAGTATACTGACCTTGTAATTTTATGCTTAAGGTCGAGAATTTTGTCGGATCAGTAGCAATAATTCCCGGACGACATGTAAGTGGGAATTTCAACTACAACACATAATTTTTGTACTAACATAAATTACGTGGCTATCTGCTTATATGAGATTATGTGAATTATTTGCTATATATGATGATATAGCATGCATTTCAATATTGTTTACATAAGCATGAAATACATGCATACACGACATGCACGAGAATTGTGAGATGAGAGTATGCATGGTATAATGTCGCTTGAAAGCGTTGGATATTTGCCGATATAGGCATCTGATATCGACTCACAGTTGAGTCTGGACTGCTTCTGTGACACCATGACGACCCAGTAGTCGTCGGATATATTTTATTATTTGGGCAGAATGCCTGAATTGCGGTAGGTGCGACCTGGAGAGGCGATTCGAGGGTGGCAGCGACACCGAGGGTATCTCTGGTGTTGGCGACCTCGAAGTGGCTACCAGCGTGAGCGTCCGCGGAACAGCAAGTACTCATTGGGCCGAATGGCGGGCCGTCATGCATCCCGGTGCGATTGGGACGAAATGCGTGACTGGTATTTTATGGTTCGTCACCCTTTGTGGATTGCTGGACCATTTATTGGAATTGAGCTCTGAAAATGGTGCATAGTAAAGTCAGTCGAGGGCCCTGAGAGATATGAGATTTAGTTTGATCCTAATTGGGTCGGAATGCATTGGCGCGGATGCCTTTGCAAATGAGACACGTGCACGGCATGCATCATTCCTACTTACTGAGCTTTATAGCTCACCCCATGTTTTTTATGTGTTGTAGGTACGCGCGACTACGGTACGTGATCGCTTATAACGGCAAGGCTATCTTTTGAAGCTTCCAACGACTTTTGAGGGTGGTGTGTATTGAATGTGACCCGTGGGGCAGGAGATAGGGTTTCTTTTGTTGCAATTATGAAACCATCCTATGTAAATAGGTGGGAGCCATATTTTGACTTGTACAGAACTAATTCCTTTATATAAAAGGAAAAATTTTACCCACGTTTTCGCGTATTAATTATTTTATATGGATATTAGCCACGTAAGTTAGCATTAAAAATGGTAAGTAGATGGCGGGGCGCCACAGCGATCGGATGGACAGGCCTATCAAACGGGCGAGGAGAATGTCGTGGAGCTCGGTGATGGGGATGGTGTATGGGTTGATGAGGATGGAGAAGTGGCTAGAGGGTCGGTGGGCGTGGGTTGTGGAGGTGCGGGGTGGGTTTGTGACGAAGGGCCTTCAGAGGCAGGTGCTTTCCCGGTATCTCTTCGGGATGCCTCGAGAGCCTTGAAGTACTCTCTCCGTGATCTTGTCTTCCATAGACTGTACAGCGGCAAGAGAGAGCGGCCTGGAACCGCTCGTTCGTCACAAAGGGTGTGGACGCCTCCATGGATGGACCAGGACGACTGATGTCGCCTGTTATCAACCCTTGAGTAGACACCGACTCTGTGGGTTGGCTCACAGTCACTTGAGGTTGTGACTGTATGAGACTTCCACTCAATCCTCGAGTCGAATCCAGAGGATTCGCCTCTATGGGTGTTAAGGCAGGCTCAGATTGCGCCTGCGAACCAGACACCACGTGAGTTGGTTGCGGCTCAAGATTGAGCGAAGAAGTGCCAGCAGCACTTGTCGATGTGGGCAAGCGTAGTATCTGGTGCGGCAGTGACCGCTGAGAAGAGAGACTCCAGCTGAATGCTTAGTCTTCTGGGAGTCCTCCTTATCAGGCTTATTTCCTCGTCAGACT
Organism: Craterostigma plantagineum; assembly: GCA_027422505.1. Classification (NCBI taxonomy): domain Eukaryota; kingdom Viridiplantae; phylum Streptophyta; class Magnoliopsida; order Lamiales; family Linderniaceae; genus Craterostigma; species Craterostigma plantagineum. Next base: position 6,450 of record JAPQWV010004788.1, read on the forward strand.
CCGTGTCAGATGGGGTGGCCGTGTGAGGAGTGAGGTCCGATTGACGTCCTCCAGTGCCTGTCCGTCACCGGTGGAAGAGAGCTTTGCCCCATTTCAGTTTCGGGCTGTGCTTCTTGTTGAAGAACCTCCTCAAAAGTTTCTTCGAGCACGCCAACTTGTATGGGCACTTCCACTTGTAATTCGAGTGCATGAGCCTCGAGCGCCATCTCGGTATCCACGACGTCTATCAAGTATCTTCTACGTCGGGCATTGGCTCTTCGACCAAGGGAGGCTCCTGTTGAAGCTCCTGAGCGACAGCATTGATCATCGTGTCGTCAGGGCTTGGTTGGTGTTGGGGAGGGCTCACATGGTGATCTGCCGGGGGCCCTCTAATCATTGCTTCCGATAAGTTGCATTCCCGGCAGAACCTCTGATACTCAGCTCCCGCGGGGTCGGCGAGCCTGAGTAAGCTGAGTGGAATTGGCATCGACGGTTGGTCCAGGTCCGTGAGCCGTGGGTTGTGGAAAAACTTAAGACTTGCGGATGGTAGTTCCACCATAGGTAGCTGAGGGATGTTCTCTGCATGTAACTCCATGACTCCCTGATGATTACGTTGAACCAGCGAGCAGAGGGCACGTTCTTTGACCTTGGGTTCTCCTTCAGCCGAATCTGTTCAGCTAGATCGTTCCAGATCAGCTGTGCAAAGTCGTAGTTTCTGGCGAAGGCGAGACCGTGAAAGATCCGCAGTATGTTGCCGTTGCCCTTGTCGAATCCAGCGTGTTTGGGTGATAGACACTTGTTCACTATGCCGAACAGTGTCTTCCAGGGGTGAGGGATACCGCTGCTCTGGACCTGAGCTAATCTTGTAAGCAGCGGTTGGTATCCCATGTGCATGAAGTCCTGAATCATCTCAGCGTCGGTCGGGAGCAGGTCGTAGTTGTCGTGGTGGGGCAAGTCCAGCATCATCCCGAACTGGCTCTTGCCATAAGAATATGCCGCGTCCCGAGTTTTGTAGTGAAGGATAACGCTCCATTTGCTACAACTCCTTGTATATATCCCCAGAATTGCTGGAGATAGACCATCGGCACTGAGGCAGTGACCGTCAGCGCGTGCCAAATGGGGTGACCTCTGAGGATGGATACGTTGATCTCGTCCGGGCACCGAAATGTGTCCAGATCGAGCTGAAAGTTCGTATCCTGAACCTTCAAGTACATATTGTGATCATATATGTGGTTGTATCTTGGGTAGCGGTCCATCTGAAATATAAGATATATAGAAGTTCATTAGTTCAATTTATTTTTCAGTCGAAATATGAATAAATTTCATCAAACTATAGTAATATTGCAAATGATAGCATGTTCAATGAATTTTGAATTGAAATCATATCAAATACATAGTGTATGTTCGATTTAAAATCCTGATGGCATGAATGTAATTTCGAAGGAAATAGGTGTCGCGTGAAAATTGGTTCGACTAAGTGTTAAATCAGTAAGTCACTGTTCATGCCGAGAAAATTTTCGCTCGAGAAAATTGAATTGCATTTTGATTTCATATACACTGATTTCAATTGAAACGTTTCCGTGTAATTTTTAGATCGAGAAAATTTTATTCGCTAGCGTTCGCTACAGTGTAAAAGACTTAGAAAAAAAATTTCTAAGTGTTGAGTTTGAAATTGAGACTGTATCGATCAATTTTACGATCCAGAAAAATTCCGTGTAAATTTACGATCGAGAAATTATTTCTCAGGTAAATTTACTGTCGAGAAATTTTCTTCGATTGAATAAAATTTTTCGATTTGAAATTTGTCGAGCGGTATGTGATTTTTCGATTGTAAGTAAAATTTTTCGCTGCGATATATTTCTATCGAGAAATTAGTCAACGAAAGACTAAGTCAATCGTCGAGAAATTTTTCGATCAGTTAAATCTTAAGCGGCAAGTTTTGCGATCAAAAAATTAAGCGTTGAAAAATTAATTTTTTCGCTGCTAAATTTTTGCGTCCGACATGAAATTAAATCGAAATTCGATTTTGCAATAGTAAGTTTTACGCTCGATAGAATTTGCATCTAAATTGTCTATTTAGTGCGTAAGTTTTTCGCTCACAAAAATCCTAATTAGATTTCTCGATGCTAACCAATTTTTCGTCAAAATCTTCTATCTTGGCGACAAAGTCAAAATTTATCAATCGAAAACTAATTCGACACAAACAGTATCTTAATTAAATCGGAATTCAATTAAGACTGTTTGCGATCGACAAAGTTCTTCGATGGCTTTAAACATTCAAATATCCAGTTTCATCTAACTCAAATTACAGTCGAAGATGCAGATTTTCCGAAGATTCACACTATCAAATTCATAAATAACATCGAAACTATCTTAAGTGCAGGCATTAATCTCAGATAACACTCATAGTCAAGCCTAAATCACTATAAAATAGTATACGATTTCTCAGTTTTGAAGAACAGTCGAGAATCTAAACCTAAACATGCGAAAAACTACAAATGCAGATGCTAACTAAGTTGAATCACAAGCAAATGTCAAAATAATCTCATTTCTACCTTAAACAGACAAATTGTTGCGAAATCGAAAGATTTTTGCGAAAATGAGACTGTCTGTGAAAGTTTTGCGAGAGAGAATTTTTTGCGATTTAGGGTTGCGTGAGAAAAAGTTTTTCGACTGACATAAAGGTGAACTTTTATTTACTTGCTGTAATTCAATGTTGGGTTTGCGATTTGACGTTTTGCGATTAAATGGATCGGGCCCATTACTATTTGCGGTCGAGAAATTTTCGATTCGAAATTGCTCTTTAGTTCATTTTCTCGATCGCAAATTATCGCGGCTAGTCAAATTCGTTCCCATCACTGTTTACGATCGAGAAACTTTAGATTGCGAATTAATTCAAATTTCCAGTTTCTCGATAGTAAGTTCTTCTAAAGAATTTCAGATTGACCCCTATTTCAAATAAAACCCATTATAAGGCTCCCCCTTAGTAATTAAAATAAATGCAATTAACTCCCTGTTTCCGTGTAGTAACGTCTAGCTCCCCTGGCAGAAGTTTAAAAATCTCTACCACTTAGAGATAAACGTTAGTAATAGTGGAGCTTAATCAACAATTTATTTTTGGCAATGTTATTTGTGAAATATCTGGTCTTGTGTCTAGCTCCTGTCTTTGTAGTGTCGACGTCCCACTCCTTGAGCTTGAAGGATCTGAAATACTCGGAGATAAACGTCAAAAATATTTGGAGCTAAACCACGATTTTTTATACTTGCTCCCCCTCAAATGATGCACAAGAATTAACTAATTTTGCAAGCATATTAAATCAATTCAAGTCCCGAGCATAAAAACACACAAATTTATCAAGTAAGTACGTGTACATGGTCCCCGAAAACATGTACTTCAAAATATTGTGCGAGGGTTAGAGCATAGTAAATCTTATCACATTTAAACAATTAAGTACCAATGCAATCTAATATTGCATTTAGAATGTGCGATACACAAAAAATTCGCATTTATTCAATTCAACGCATATGAAACATAACATTTCATGTCAAAATGTGCGAAGTATATATGTATATATATATATAATTTTTTTTTTTTCGTGTTTTACTATTATTATAGTATGGGGTCAGATTATTTTGCTTCGATCAATCGTCAAGCCTAAAATTTTACGAGACATTTGAAAGAGAAAATGCCGTCAACGTCAAGTCTTGTCGTCAAACTAAAGTCCTAAGTCATACACTGCTCCATTTCGACAACTCTCACAAGGTTCGCTCTTGCTCTCAATAATTTCTATCTTGGGATTTTTATATTATTATCACTCAAGTCAACACAAGCAGTTTCAAGTCAATTTACCTGTGACCGAGGCGTGTTTAATAATTTCACCCAAGCGAGAGACCGTCGATTGGAATCAAAGGGGCGTAAAGGTTTTAGTTTGGCTAGGACTTAGAAGGGAAGGAATTTAGAGAAAAGTGAGCTTATCTCTTCGTCATCTTCCATTTCTACGTCCGTCCCCCCCTTTTTTTACGGCGTCTTTCTTCTTTTCAATCTTTTCTCCCTCTTTTTCTTTTAAGAACTATCCCTTTTTATGTTATGCTCAAGCTGAAGCTCCGCTTCTCCATGAGGCTATAGGAGATTATCGTAGGCAGTTCTTCTTGTTGATTCTCGGGCCGATACCGTGCTCCTATTCTCTTAATCCCTAGATAGGTTTCAGAGATTATCTATTTGGAAAAGTTCACGGTTATGGAATTCGTACCCGAGGCTGCGCTCCTCTTCTCGTTTCCCGATATAAGACCGATTATCGTTGGAGAAGTTCACTTCGTGGTGCTCCTCTTCCAGCCGTTCTGACGAGCGTACGAGATTATCGTTGGAGAAGTTCGCAGCAGGAACCATGCCACTTTCTTCAAGGTAGTCGGAAGGCCGATTCCTTTGGTATTTGCGCGTTGAGCATGCCTTCTTTTGTCATTATCCGACTTTTCTTTTGTTATCTCCCCCTTCTTTTCTCGTTTGAACAACCATTCGAAGAGTATAGATTTCGGTTGAAGGCTGGGAATGGGTTTCAAATGAAGAAAAGGACGTCGGAGAAGGCTCAAAGTGGATGAATAAATCTGTTGACTAGAAAAGTTTCTCGCGTGTAAATGATTTTCGCCTGGTCAAACGTTAAATGTTTTGACCGAAAGTTTTTCGAGAGAAAGTTTTTAACGCATGCCAAGTCAAAATTAGTCTCTCTCGAAAAAGTTTTTCGGTGAATAATGCTCGAGAAATATTTCTAACTAACATCATTTCTGGTGATTACGATTCTAGCGCTGACTTCGTATTCTGACCGAGAAAAATTCTCGCGCCATGTTTTTTTCGATCGAGAAACTAATCCGATCATAAACCTAGCGAGAAAATTAGAATAATCGAGAAAATTCACAGAATATGATTAATCACATATTCGAGCAAAAATAAGAAATTAGACAGTGAAATTTCAGGTAATCGCTCTGATACCAATTGTTAGGAGTCCTAATATCCAACCTAGATCGAATTACGAAGAATCGGATAGTAAATCTGAAGAATTCGAACTCTTACGATTGAGATTTACCAACGTTGTGGTTTGAGAGAGAAACGACGTTGACGAACACAAAGGCGCTTGAAATTTTCTCTCTAAAATTTCCAATCCTAATTTTTCGATCGGAAACAATACTAAGCGCACGAACAAGCAATTAAACACGTTATGAAGCAAAATGTCGTATTTGAGCAAAATCAGAACGTGTTCTTCATGTTCTTCGCATAACAGTAACACACAGAATCAAATCAATCCTCAATTCGACGTTCAATAGCTACAGATTTGCTCGTAATCAACATTTAGCACTTAACTGAGCACAGAAACATCGAATTCAAGTCAATTAAGCACAGAATTAGCTATTGGATCGAAAAAATTTTCGCGCCAAATCTGTTGTTCGATGGAACAGTGTTCGAAATAAAATTTCGATCCAATTCTAACAATTTACGATTCAAACAGAACGAATCGGCTCTGATACAATTGTTAGGTCCTCAGATTAACAATCTACGATCCTAGGCTAGAAACCATAGCAATTCGATCGTTTAGATAATCAATTGAATTTGATCGAAAACTCAAATAAGAACACGAGAGAGAATTCAATTAGAGTGAGAAAAGTTACTGTTGTTTCTCTCTCTAGAAATCGATTTGCAAGCCCTTCGGATCAATTCTCTAAACTTTCTCTTTTCAGCTCAATTCATTTACAAGTATTTATACCAACAATCTTGGTATAAATATCGAACTAGTCCTTAATCAAAAGACTAATATAAGTAAAGCCCCTAATTACAAGGACAACTAATGAAATCAAGCACAATTACAAATGATATTCTACAGTTCATATCGAAACGCCAGGGAGAATATCAGAATCGAGATTCCCTTCCTTGAAAAAGTTCGAGAACATATTTGGAGGTCACCAGACAAAGTCAAGAAGTTGAACGAGTTCGAGCTCAGAGGTCCTAATTTATAAATACTTGTATAAACATTGAGCTTAATAGAGAATTTTAGTCAATTGATCCGAAAGGCTTGCAAATCAAATTCTAGAGAGAGAAAATTAGAATTCAATCTCTCACTACTCGAAATCTATCTCGAAGCTCTCAAAGAATGGTTTTCAATCAAAATCTAATTTTCATATTTTCTAATCGATTGCCTTAGATTTCAAGTCTAGGATCTAGGAGTTGGTAAATTAGGACCTAACAATTCTGTGAGTAGATTTTCGATTGTTCGAACTGTGAAAAACCCACATGCTAGTTCGATAAGATTTAGACATATTTTTGTGTTTATCTGGGTTAAAATCTGCGTCCTAGGATAGTTTAAGGGGTTTCGATCGTTCTAGGAGTATATTGTTTCGATTATCTGCGTTTTTAGAGCTCGATTGAAAGTTCGACTACAACTGGGTTTTAAACGTTTAAAGGCGTCGAACTTTCTCGATCGCAAACAGTTTTAATCGAATTTCAATTTGATTGAGTTACTGTTTGCATCGCAAAACATATTCGATCGCTAAATTTATTTCTTAGTCACAAGATAAATAACGTAGATCGCAAATACTTACAATCGATAAATCTAATTTTTGATGTTTGCGAGCGAAAGAATACTGTAATAAAGTTTCGAGCGCAAAACTTGGCGTCGAAAACAGTAATTTCGATTTCAATTTTGTTCTCGGTCGTAAAATTTTTAGCGGCGATAAAATTAATTTTTCGACGTTAAAATTTCTCGATCGTAAAAAATGCAGCGTTAATTTTGTTCGATCGAAAATTTTCTCGACGGTTGACTTAGGTTCTCGTTGACATCTTTCTCGATCGACAAACTTCGCAGCGAAAATTGACTTTCAAATCGAAATACTCTCTCGCTCGATAACTTTTACGACGAAAAATTTTATTCACGCGCGAAAAATTTCTCGATCGTAAATTTACACAGAAAATCAATTTTCTCCATCGTAAATTTACACGGAAGTTTTTCTGATCGTATGGCTACAGTACCACCACGCCTTAAGTTCAAACACTTGAAGAAAATTTTCTCTAAGTCTTTTCCACTATAGCAGTCCTAGCGAATGAAATTTTTTCGATCGCAAATTAGAATGGATACTTGAATTCAAAATTCGCTGGATTTCAATTCTCGAGCGATAAAAGAACGGAGTGAATAGTGCTTAAATTTACGAGTCAACACTTAGAATAATTTTCGAACGGAACTTTATAGACTTCATCTTCAACTTTTGGAATAATTAGTTCACTTCCGTATACCTATGTGCCGAATTACATATTCATCAAACATGCTATGAAATGATAGACTATTATGGTTTGATGAAATTAAATTTCGATTCAATTTTCTTTTTTGGTTTCTAAATTGTCTTCAGATGGATCACTACCCCGCTTACAACCACATTTACGATAAGAGCTTGTACGCCAAAGTTCAGGACACCAACTTTCAACTCGACCTAACTGCCTTTAGGTGTCCGGACGAGATAATCGTGTCCATTCTTCAAGGCCACCCCATATGGCATGCGCTCACATTGACGGCCTCGGTGCCGATGGTCTATCTCTATTGGGGAAGAATAAAGAGTCTAGTTGATGCCACCTACCGATTCACCACGGTCCTTGGAAGAGACCCATCAGCTTCAGCAAGGATGATTTTGGGCTCACCCTAGACCTACCCTTCAGCCTCAACTATGACCCTCTACCTTCAGATGCAGAGATGGTGCGTGACTTTCTCCAAATGGGATACCGTCCACCGCTCACAATCTCGCACAAGTCTAGAGCAACGGCATCCAGCTCAGTTCTGGGTCAATGTACCCGGCGGCAACACAACCAATCCTCCATCCTCCATTCGCCACTAGGTGCCTGAAAGAGCCTAGGGAATACATAGATGAGGAAAGGATCAGAGCAAAGGCTGATCTGATAGGCAAGAATACTCTCATGCAGTGTATCCCAAATGACAACTACAGACAAATAGACAGCCTTCCAATGGCTAAAGGGATGTGGGATGAATTGCATCCAATGATGCAAAGAACGGAAGTAGGCATCAAGGCCAAGAAGGCAAACATTCTCATGGCTTAAGACTCTTTCAGAGAAAAACCAGAGGAGAACTTGCATGATCTGTATCAGCGATATCTCACACTTCTCAATGAGATGAGGAAATAGAAATCACAAAGACTGACACGGAGACCAACATTAGATTTCTATCATCTCTGCCCTCAGAATGGCAGAAGATATCCACTCAAATAAGACAGAACAAAGATCTCGAGGAGTTGGATATCCACGCGATGTTCGATAATCTTGCACAACACGATGAAGATGTAAGAGAGATTCAGAAGAAACAGATCGATGACACAGTTGCCCTAGTCTCAGAGAAGCGGAACTCAAGTCACGAAAGAGAAGATCATTAGGCCTACCCCTTCAGAGTCGGGAGACAACTCAGACTTTGATGTTGAGCCAAACATTAAAGCGCTGGAAAGTATTTTACTCTGATCGGAAAAATGATGAGCCGGCAGTACTTCAAGAAGAAGTTCTCATCATCAGCAAACCAACTTCGGACCTCAAGATCAAAGAACAAGGAACGTGTGCCCGAGTCTTCCGAAGTTATGAATATCAAAGAGCCAACCAATGCTTTAATTGCGGCAAACACGGTCACTTCGCCAGTGAGTGCACTCACCCAAAGAAGAGAGATGCCAACTACTACTGCAAGAAGCTTCAAATCACAAAGCAGAAAGAAGCTGGAGTAGCCCTAATGGCAGAACAAGACCACTGGCTCGAGGATACATCAAGCTCCGAGGCAGAGAATCTAGCCCTCATGGATTGCCTGGATGAGAAATCAGACGCAGAAACCTCCAATCAGACGGATGATGACCAAGCATCTGAACCTTCACAAGAGGTAGTCTCAACTTCCACATTATTGACCATGTTAGAATCGTATCAATTAGAATACGCTAACGTGAAACGTGAATAGAAAAGCATATAGGAAGTAGAGAAAAACGATCTAGGTCTCAGGAGTAAATCGCTAGTCTCGAATCAGAAATTAGAAGCTCTAGTACAAAAATAGAAGAACTTACTAAGAGCTTAAATATTAGTGAACTAAGAAGCCTCAAATAGAGCAGCATAATTTAAAATCAAGAACTAGAAGACAAGCTAGAAAATAACTATAATTGTTTGGTTAGGAATCTCAACGAGAAAGCTAGCCTCCATTGTAGGTTAAGTGATGCTACAACTAAGGTCACTAACCTAGAAGCTCAATTAGAAAAAATCTAATGCTAAAGTTAGTAAACTTACTAAAGACCTAGTTGCCTGTAAAGCCGCCAAACTAACAATGAAAATAACTATGCTCTCTTAGGCGACGAACGCAAGAAGCTAGACGCCAAGATTAAAAAATTGGAAGATCTTCTTGTAAAAAGGGGTCAAACGAGCAGACGTTATTTCTAAACCAACCCTGGACACAGAGTTCTACGAATATAAGTTTGGCTTAGGTTTTAAGAACCCACGGTGCTTGAAGAAAGTTGATTGTAAACAACTTTATGATGTCAAGTACATGGGTTTAGGATTAACCTCTCTCATGACTTTTACTAACGCAAAAGAAATATCCTAGTTAGAAGAAACCAAGAGAAAAGCCAAAACAAGGTTGAAATCCCCTTTTCCTACACTGAATTCAACAAAAGTTACAAAACTAGGGAAATTCCCAAGGGCTGGAACTTTGAGTGAATTTATCTTCCCGAAGATCGTTCTACAGCCGAGGAAGCTCAATATCATAATTCTGAAAATTCTCTCTACATTTTCCTCCATCACTAAGAAAATAGAGGGATTAAGAGCTTCTTTAAAAAACGAAAGAGAGGATATTGAAACGGAAATGAAAAGGTTCTTAAAAGAGCTGGAAAATCTCAAAGCTTCCTCCGTCTCCCAAACTATTCCTCACACATCTCCCTTAAAAGATAAAGTCATTATGAAAAGCGTGAAGAAAGAAAAATCTCCTTCCAAAGAACGAAAACTAAGATTGTTTCTTAAGTATATTAATCCTGTTTCCATTACGTCAACAGGGGGCATAGTCAAGGAGCTAGAGAAACCACGATTCTTATGTGATAAGGCGCAGTTTCGTCAGTCGTATAAATTCGTACGCATGCTCTAGGAATCCTCTCGGTATAATAATTAGCTAAAATATATAACTTGTTTGTCGATTGAGCTAGGGGGATTCGAAATCTCAAATACGTTTTCGTTCATAAGGTCGTCCACTTTTATATTTTATTAAACTGCTTATTTTAAGTGTTTATCATTATTTAGATTTTCAAACATCACAAAATTTCTACTAGAATATTTAAACGTGAATTTTTCAAATTATAGTTCCCTTGGGATTCGATACTCGAATACTTGTTACATTTATACTATTTTCCATAGGTACACTTGCCTATTGCGCGTAGGATAAATCGTCAATATTCGTTTTATTTTTATTACTCGATCCGCTCGATCACTCCTCAACAAAACGAACACAGGAAAGCCATGCAAAGAAATATTCCAGACATTCTGAACAATGCCTAACAAGGCCGGATCTTTCGTCAGAAAATTGTCAAAGCGAAAGGCCGCCTTATGCTGCCGCGTCATAGTAGCACCCAAAAGCACATGCCAGTGGTCTGAAGTTGCAGGTAGTCCACACCTACAAGAAAGAATCCGTAAACCGGGGCGAACCACTGAGGATTACCTAGTATACGATCCAGTCGCGCCAGAACCCCGCATCAGAATGCCGTTAGTTATACCACGTGAATACCTGGCCCATCGTAGGTATCGTCACCAAAACAGTGTTAACCAAGAACGCCTGGAAATCCTCCATATCAAGTCTAGATGGCGAACCACCATGCCTCTCACCTGTGTGCAAAATAGCATTGAAGTCCCCCATGACTATCCATGCATCCGCCACACGAGCTGCTGACATAGTAGTCAATTCCTCCCATAAAGGCAGCCTCTCCTCCCTCCTGGACTTCCCATAAGGAAAAGACATGAAAATTGTCTCCCCCGTCATTACCAGCTCCACTCGACAATGTACAGCTTGGGTTGAGAACAAAAGGACATCCACTGTCATACAAATGAGTCCCATCCAACCATATGTGCGACGATGGCCCATCATCATAATCAAAGAACCATCGCCAATTAAATTTAAGGCCACCTGATATAAACCCCGCATTAGACACCGCCACCCACGTCTCTAAAAGCCCAATCATACGCAACCCCTCACGTGAAATCAACTCTCCCACCGCCCTCTTGTGGTCTTGCTTAAGACCACGCACGTTCCAAGCTCCCACTGCTAACATAAAGGCACCCCGTTTCGGACTGCGTCTGCTTTAGGCCCGTATGAAAGACAATTTCAGTGACTTCAGGCATGTCCCGAAGTAGTTCGAAATGATTATGATCTGTAGAAGTAATCGGCACGTCGCCATCCGGTGGACGCCATGTGGACCCATTCCCCTGCCCAACGCCAGGAGGCTGCTGCCCTTCCCCCTCTGGCGCAGATGCTACCAAAACTGCCGTGCCCCTGGCCCCCACCTGATGCCATTCATCATGTGGCCATTCGAGTGTACCACGTGGCCCATCAGCCCAACTCGACAACGTGAGGCGCGGATCCACGGGCCTTGTCGGCTACCAATGGTGTAATTAGTCCCTGAGCGCTTTCGTTGCGTCCCGTGCGCTGTGAAAACCCTAAATTCGCAGGCAGCATCCCCCAGTGTCACCGTCTGTTCGACCGGCGATGCGGCACTAGGCGTAGGCGGAGCGTCCGCCGGCATGTCTGATCGTCGTGGGCAGTGGGTCGCCACATGCGCCCACGGACTACAATGAGAACACTGAGAGGGCTTCCAGTCATACTCCACTCGTATAGGGTACAGTTATGTCCTCTTCGCCTCCTCGCGCTTGGAGCAGCACTCAAAGCTTTCGGCAAAAGGTTCTCTGACAGTTGCTTCATGGCGCAAATGCGGGCATAGTCTATGCGTTCCCCCTTGGCCGTGATTCCATCCGCAAACAATGGTCGTCCTACATCGCTTGCGACAAGGCCAAGACCTTCTTGCATCCACAACTCACATGGCACATTCCACAGTTTGACCCATAGGGGCAGTCGACCAACTCGCTCCGTGGGAATGACATCCGAGGTTGCCAAGGTTCAAGAAATAAAGGCTGCCCTTGCATGAGCCAAGCGCCGCACTCAACCACCACAGTCCTAGCATCCACAGACTCGAATCTGAACATAAAGAACCCATTAGTAGTCGTACGTATCTCTACCAGGCCCTTCCAGATCGACCTAAAGTGTCGTTCGACAAATGGGAAGTACGGTTTACGGCCTAGAAAACAGTCCACTAGAGTATGCTGCCACCTTTCACAGCCTCGCCGTGCCACAGCCAACGGCGCACGAACTCGCGTTAAACAATTCACGACAGTGGGCCCGTGTATGATAAAGCCATGGTCGATGGCCTTTGTATTTTTCCAGCCCTTCCACCTTGCATGGCCTCCGGAATGACACAGCCTTGGATTGCCCATCAGCCTTATTCATTACCGGACCAATGCGTGAGAACACTGATCTTGCCCGCAAAATATATACCCCCGTTCTCAGAACCCTAGCAGCTGCCTTATGTATAGCAGTCCCACCCCGTTCCGTATTCAGCGCCGCCTCAACCAGTCCTTCTTCAGTGCGGCACGATCGACCGTTGTACGGTCGGACCCGTGAATTGGCGGCGGATGAATTTTAGGTTCGTGCCATTTCAAAACCCTAGCTGATGCCTTCTCAAGACCCACCATGTCTGGATCATCGTCTGATTCATCCTTATCCATCACCTTCGCCATCATCTATCGATTTGGTGAGCGTCCTTCAGGCCGACGGTTTCCCTACAACCAGCCCCAGACCATGATATCAGACTGACGGGGGCTTCCATCACCCCAGTCCTAGCCACCCCAATCCGATTGTCGCCTCGCTCACTGTTTCCGACCCAGCCCGGCTGCGAAGGCGTGTGTGTGAACCCTAGGCATCATCCGCCCATGAACGTGGCCCAATGCTGTATACTTTTCAGCATCGAACGCCACTGCAAATGCCGGATACGCCGCTGCCAATGCTGCCAGATTTGGAATTTTCGACAGATCCGCCGATCGAACAGTCAATGCCGCCCCTGAAATCCCATCGTTAGGCCCGATCGCAATGGCACCATCCCACGATTGCTCGTATTGTCTACCTCAGTCGCCGCCACAGATTCAACGTTCAGCCCTCCCAATTGCCGGCCCTGACCTGCCCTATCCGACGTCCCCTGTGCCGCCATGATCGCCGCCCGGGACGAACTCGCCGTTCCATCTGATTCAGAGGCCATCCAAGAAGCGATGGCGAAACCCTAACCCAAGAACGAACCAGAACAGTCCGAAACCCCAAGACAACAACCCTCCCGATTGTTGTAATCACCGGCCGACTGCACCCTAGGGTTGAGCCAGAAACAACGGTGGCCGATCGGCCAAGATTGCGCGTGAAAGAATAATTTCAAATTCTCTCTCTTTCTCTCTCTAGAAATACTCCAATTTCAATATATGGATGGTAACATGACGGCTAATCTGGCTAGAGAGGCAATTCGATATAGACGTCCCATGTGCATTGGGCTATCCTGTTTTTTTTCCAAGAAGCAGAATTGCATTTCAACATCGACGGCTGAGGTAGAATACGTCACGGTCGCCAGTTGTTGCTTGCAAATGTTGTGAATGAGGACTCTGGTTCGCGATTATGGGTATAATTTAAATAATATACACATCTATAGTGATAGTCAAAGTGCCATTGCTATAACGTGCAATCCTGTTCACCACTCACGCACGAAAAACATAGACATTAGATATCACTTTATTAAGGATCACATAGCAAAAGACACGATTGACATGTATTTTCTGAACACATAGTATCAACTAGCTGACATTTTCACCAAGGCGTTGGATGAAAAACGATTTCAATTCCTTGTCGGAAAATTAGGCATGTTGAATCTTCCGTAATATGTGCTCTACCTGATCATTATGTGCTTTTACATGCTCATCTCTATGTGTTTTCCGATCTTAATTGTTATAATTTGCGTGAAAATCAAAACTATTTTTTTAATAATAATAAAATAATAAAATCCAAAAATATTATACATATACATATACTATTAGGGGAATGACGATATCTTTAGGATGCTCGATCTGGTCACGACTAGATTTCCCTGACATGCGACGGATTTATTGCTTAATTTGGTCAGTCAGCATTCTTGTATCTAAAGGTCATTAGTTTGTTCCCTAGACACAAAGCCACTGAAATACAGTGAGGACTCTAGCCTTTTATTTTTTTCTCTCTTTGGACTTATTCTTGAGCGGAGTCACACATCAATTGCTTGTGTTAACTAGTGATTCTTGCCTCATACTCGCCTTGTACTAAATCGTTAGGAAAATATTAATGGCACTTAGGTATTTGATCATTCGGCCACATACAAAATTTTAATCCCTTACATTAACCCCTAGTCATCCACTTTGAGCCTTCTTCGTTCCCTTTTTTTTCATTTGAAACCATATAAGCCTTCAAATGACTTCTATATTCTTCGGAAGGTTGTTCAAACGAGAAAAGGAGGGTGAGGAAAATTAAAACAAAGGAGAGAAGGTGACAAAAGAAGGCATTGCTCAACGCACAAATAGCAGACCAAAGGAACCTATCTCCCGACTATCTACATCACAAATCATTAGAAGGGGGTATGGATCCTGCTGTGAACTTCTCCGTCGATCATCTATACGCTCGTCTGAACGGCTGGAAGAGGCTCGAAGTGAACTTCTCCAACGATAATCTAGTCTTATATTGGGAAACGAGTAGAGGAGCGCAACATCGGTTTTGAATTCCATAACTGTGAACTTCTCCAAATCGATAATCTCTAAACCTCTCTAGGGAATAAGAGAAGAGGAGCACGGTATCGGCCCGAGAACCATCAAGAAGAACTTCGCCTACGATGATCTCTACAACCTCGTGGAGAAGCGGAGCTTCAGCTTGAGCATAAAAGGGGATAGACGAAAAAAATAATAGGATGAAAAATAAAAAAATGCCGATGGAGAAGAAAGACAAGGTAATTTTCCCACATCTACCATTCCCTTCTAAGTCAGAGCCAAACTAAAATCCTTCAAAGTCCTTTAGATTTCATAACAACGCTCTTTCGCTTAGGTGAAACGATTAAAAGTGCTTCGATCATAGGTAAATTGACATAAAATTGCTTATGTGACTTGAGTGATATAAATATAAAAAAAATCTCTGGTTAAACAAATCTACGCACTAGAGCGAACCTAGTGAGAGTTGTCGAAATGGATCATTCTATGAATGTAGGACTTTAGTTTGTCGACATGACTTGACGGCATTTTGAATACATGATTAGGGACCATGTATCTAGGCTAAATTGTCTAAATTGCGTGTTAAATGTTTGGTACTTGAAATTGATTTTTATGTGTTTTCATGTTACATCAATTTGGTGCATTATTTGAGGGAGAAAGTTAAGCACAGAATATGCAAGAGAAAGCTCAAAGACCCAAGGATAGCTTATTCACTTCACAAGAAAAGTTAAGCACAGAATGTGCAAGAGAAAGCTCAATAATCACTTGCATTAACTCAAAGAATCATGCCAAGAATAAGCCAATTAAGCACAACGGTCATGGATGATCACTTACTATAAATACCACAAATTTACTTTCATTTCGTGGTGATCTCATCCGTTGTCAGCATATTCGATATATAGTTCCACTCAGCATATTACAATAGTAAGCTCAATCAACTGATTTTCTTTCCCAAATATGATAGCCAATTCGTCCATGGAAAGATTTGATCTACTGAGTATAAGGTAAAGACAGACTTTCCATGTGTGGTGATCTAATCTGATTTCAAGACATTCCATAAATAGACTCAATCAGAATCATCACAAAGCACTTATCTTTAGCAAGGCTACGGTATGTCAATCGTCACACAGTTGGCTAATGCTTATCAAATTATGTCCTAAGTTCCTAACAAACTATACGTTATCTATAGTGATATTTAAATTGTTACCGACTACCAACTCCAACGAGTTTTGTTTTGCATCGTTAGCGAACGAAACGTATCCTCCATCAACTGCCTTTAACGATACAAAATTACCTATATCCCTGTCGTGTGGTTGTTGAGGTATATGCCCTAGATGCCGTACGAGGACTGGGAGTACGAGGGCAATTTGCTAATGTGTAGTGTTTAGTGATGTAATTTGATTACTTCTATTAATGGAATGACTTTATTTATCATTAATTAATTATTGGATGAATAATTAAAAGGCAAATTATTATTTAGTCTAAAGATTTCACCTTGCAATCTGAGTGGATAAGACAAATTAATAAAACTCAAATATTGGCAGTTCAGTTACTGATTCTGTGGGGACAGAGAGGGGCACTAGTAAGCTGAGATACTGCAATATTAAAATAGTCCACAAGTCTAGTCTCCAGTAGGGTGACTGGAATGACACGTACGATTTGTTTGTCGATGGGTCCAATATGGTTGTGCCAACCGTTCACTTGGGAAGGTGGGAGCCATGACAATGATACAAGATGAATCAGGGGATTATCTGTATTTGACACTGACTCGTAATCGAACGATCACACGCTTGAATTGTCCTTGATCGAACGATTGATTGTAGTATTATGCATGGACCGAAAGGGTTAACTTGGGTTGATCTTGAGGTAATGACTTGTCACTAGTTTTCTAGGCCGTCTTGCCGGTGGAATGGGTCAGCGGCGAAATGCGGTCTTGACTTTTCGATGTGACTGTCGGTTGAACCGCGGACGGGATTTACGGTCTCGATTAAATTTGAGGTTAACGTCCTTTGGCAAGTTTAATGTGCGGGAATTTATCCAAGTCTCTAGCCAGAGCATATAACTGACTCTTGATAGTCGTGGAGTGCAGTTTCAGAACTTTCACTGACATAAACGACATAGTCGAGTTCTGTAAGTTTGACTATGCGTGACTTTCACTCGACCGGGACAAACGTAAAGGGTTTATACGTATGACAAAAATCTACAGCCGGTTCGTGGATTATGATTAGATCAAATTCGTACTCAACTTGGGATCTGTTCGGTACCATGGGACTGGCCAGGTGAATACCGAACTCCTAGATACCTCCTGGGCCGGTTGAGGCGAACCAAGAGAGTCGGGCTTAAAAACGGCAACCGATACAACGTCGTCATCAGAGAGAGACAAGATCCTAGATTGTGACATTAGGGTTTGGGGCTTGGCCAAAGCCTTGATCGGCCGAAAATACTAAGTTTGACTAGTGAGGGGTAAAAGGGTCTTTTCACCTCACGATATATTTTTGAATAAAATATTTGATATTGAATATTTAGTTTTTTTTTATCTTAGATTTAAATCAGAGAAATAATATTAGATAATGTATATCGGATATATATAAGTTTCGAATTTTTATTAGATAAATTTTGAAAATTATTAAATATATTTATATTGGATATTATATATTTAAAATATACTAATTATGGTATTTTAATTAATTAAGGTATTGGATATTTATTAATTAAATATAAAGTTTGAATTTTAATTCATTACTTGGTAAAACGAAGACTTGGTAAAAGGGAAGGGTTGAGGATTTTTCTCCACCCACCTTAACCTATTTTTTGGCTAATCCTAAGAGGTATAAAGAAGGATTTTCGAGATCCTAAGTTGGTGGAAGCTAAATTTTCGAAATACAAGCAAAAGAGATAAAACCTAAGAGTTTTCTCCTCTCATCACTTTCTCTCTCGCACTCTCTCTCTCGGGGGCAGCAAGCAGTTCGTTCTTGGCCTAGCCGCACATGCAAGAACAGCTGGGACGTTAGTAAGGTGCCGGCGTGACGATCTTGCGCAAAGAAGGCGTCCCGCTCGTGTGTTTTTGGCGTAGGAGAGGGGCACTACGCCTCGGGGATTCGAAGGATTCGAAGCTAGCCATCGTTAAGAGATTTCAACAAGGTATCATGGCTGATCTCTTATCTCTTTATGTCAATACGTTCTCGTGTTTGTAGCCGAGCGATCTTGGATAGGCGAGAACCCCGTAAGATTTTAAAATTCCGCCGTTCTAGGAACGTGGGTCCAGGGAACCTCGGGGATTCCCAACAGTGGTATAAGAGCAATAGGCTCGGTTAAAGTCACGGGACTATGACAAAAGGCCACGAAAAACCCGAAAGCCTTAGCCGTGTGCATGGCGCACACGGCGCCCGGGCAGCCCGCGGGCGGGGCCAGCGGGGCTACGTCGAGTCGCGTGCGAAGCGCGACTCAGGGCGCGCTGCACGCAGCTTGAGGCCTGGTCCTAGCCGTGCGCATGGTGCGCACGACACACGGGCAGCCGGCGCGCAACGCACGCGGGGTGCGCGACTCAAGACGGGCTGGCCGCGGGCGTACCGCGGCGCATAGGGCTGACCGCACGCGGAGCATGCAGCACAAGAGGCACGGGCTGCACACATGGGTGCACGCAGCGCTCGGGAAAGCCGCGCGTGGATGCGCAAAAGTAGGTATGACTATGCGCGTGTGTGCGAGTTGTGCTAGGCTAAGAGCGCACGCGGATCGGGGCTGGCCGCATGGTGCGTGCAGCACAAGGTTGGCAGCTCCATGGCGCGAGCATCCTCGACACAGGCCCGATGGGCCTGGTCTAGCCAATCCTGCGACCCAATATACATTGGGCTAGGCCCGAACCATTTAAAGCCAAATTCGATTTCGGCTCGGAAATGTGTTGAATTTGTTCGTGATGCATGTTATTTGAATAACGTGGTGATTGATTGGGGATTAGGTTCTGGTTTTTTGCCGGGTGATATGTTAAGGGTGACAAGGTCCCCCCGGGTTGTACTTTATAGTTTTTATTAGATAGACGGACGGTTTTATTAGGGATAGATTCCCCGTCATAGGCTATTGTAGTTATGTTATGACGCCGTACGAGTGTCGATTGAGAGGAACCGAACGAACGAGCTGGTAGCCGAGCCTTCCGTTCGAGCAAAGCCCGAAGACGTAGAGTCTTATTGTCTTGTACATTAGGATAGAACTAGAAATATCCCCGATCTTTCACATTTACTTTAATAGGTTGAAACTAGGTTTACTATTAAAGTCCAATATGTGCGTGTTGGTTTCGAACGTGATAATGTGCATAATGTGGTCGTGTTAAAACTCTGAGGATTCTCCCGAGGTTAGACCTTTAATATCAAGTGAGTAAAGGGGCCTGTCTTCTATCAAGTCCAAAATGTTACTACTTAAGGGTACGGTTGCGGTTGACCGAGCGCCAAAACCCTCGCCTTTGCGTGAACGGGTTTGGATGCAATTATGAATTGCCGCTCACCGACCACTCTTCACCCTCTAATAAAGAGTTATCCTACGGGGGATGAAGTTTCACAGAAAAGTGGAAGGTGAGCAGGACGTTGATAGGTTGCACTTGCACAGTCATTCCCACTATGATCCGAGTTACGGCTGAGGGACCCTGGCTGAGACGAAGACGTTGAATCTTCTCTGTGACAGAAACGTGTGGGGCACGACCTCGGCTAACCAAACGAGCCAATAAGCTGTTAAGTTGAGGGTAGTTTGTAGTAGCGCGGGGAACTCAACGCCACTATGAAACCACTCAACAAGGTTTCCGAAATGCCTAGCGGGAGAAAGGGTTTCGAGAAAAATAGCGGGAGTCAGACAAAAATTTAAAGTCCTAATTTAGTCTGATTAAACACTACAAATCCTAACTATCTGTTTATTTTCTGCACTTTTTTTCTTCTCTATTAGTTACGATGACAACCCATTAATTACACTCTTGGAGAAACATTGTTTGGTGAGACCGAACTATGTAGACTGGCTCAGAAATTTGAGGATCGTCCTCAAATTAGAGAAACTGGATTATGTCTTGAAC
>JAPQWV010004789.1:0-26301 GCA_027422505.1 Craterostigma plantagineum
GTTCTTTCAACTCTTTTAACTCGTTCGGTGCTAAACGGTAAGGGGCTTTAGAAATTGGGGCTGATCCTGGCATCAGATCTATCTTGGACTGTATTCTCGATCAGAGGGGGTAACCCCGGGAGGTCGTCGGGAAATACGTCAGAGTATTCGTTAACTACAGGTACATCTTTTAGTTCCGGCTGCGGTAAGTCCTCCGCCTTCACTGCATATACGAGATAAGACTCACAGACTTGACCTCAAGAGTCGTTGAGCCTTTAGAGCCGATATTCTTGGAATACTATTCTTATCTGACTTACCCGAAAAAGTGAATGCTTCTTCTTCGGGCAGTTGAAATTTAACGACCTTCTTGTTGCAATCTATGATGGCTCCATATCTTGAAGCAATCCATTCCGAAGATGACATCGTAGTCGTTCATCGGGATTACAATCAGGTCGGCACTCAAGGTTCCTACCCTCAATACTACGATGCATCCTTTCAGTACTTGGTTGGTATGCGTCGGATCCCCGTGTGGTAGAGTAACTACATAGTTGCATTCAGATAAGGTAGGAGATATTCCTACCTTCGTCACATACTTAGCCAACACAAATGAATGTGTGGCTTCCAGAGTCAATTAGCACCGAAGTGGGCACGTATAGATAGTTAACATACCCGTCACAACATAGGGTTCGCCTCGGCCTCCTCATTGGTAAGCGTGAAAACCGTGCAGGAACCGGTGGAGGTCGAACTGGTGTTCGGGTCGGGTTCTGGGGCATGTTCGTGTTACAGTTCCTTGCATAGTGCCCCATTTCTTCCGCATCTGAAACACTGTGGATTTGGGTTGGGTCTGGGTTGATAACAGGCGCCGAAGTGGTAACGGCCACACTGTTTGCATTTGGGTGCTGGGTTTGGAGGTCTGCTCTGAATATTTACGGGTCCCTGATTCAGCGTCGGGCGCCAGTTCTGTTGGCCCTGGCGATTTCCTTGGCTACCTTGACCTTTGTTGAAAAATTGGCGCTTGCGGTCACTTCCAGGTCTTGCTGACACTCCCTCCTCTTCTTCGCCTCCTGAGCTTCGGAAATCTGAGCCTCAGCTTGCTCAGCTATCATGGCCCTTTCTGCTACTTGGGTAAATTCCATCTGTCTGGCCCCCGAGATACTCAAGTCGCGATAAAGCTCAGGTTTGAGGCCCGTAATGAACCTCGTCACCTTGAGCAGATTTGTTGCCACCATGTGAGGAGCGAAACGGGACAACTCCTCGAATCGAAGGATATATTGAGTTACAAACATTCCTCCTTGCCTGAGATTCATAAATTCTAGCATCCATCGTTCCTGTTCATGGGCAGGAAAATATTTGCCGTGGAACATTCTCTAAATCGTTCCCACGACATATTCGTCGGATCTTCTAGACTTTAACGGTATCCACCAGAATCGGGCGTTTCCTCTGAGCATGGAAACGGCGCACAAGACCTTTTCATTCTCAGGCACACGACTATATATGAACATATCTTCTATAGTACGCAGCCAATCTTCCGCCACTGCTGGGTCCGTAGCATCAGCAAAGGTGGGGGGATCCATTTCCGAAACCGTTCTCCTATAATTTCTACATGCGCTGGCTGTGGGGAAGGACGATGTTCAGACGAGCTATGATGATGGAGTAGCTCGTCGATTTGACTCGACTGGCAATTGATATGTTCCGACTGACGTTGAAGTAAATCGGTCAGTCGTAGAATAGTGGAGTCCCTTTCATTTGGAGGGGACTCCGGTTCAGCCCTACGGCTGGATTCAGCCACATGTTCACTACGGGTTCTTGGCATTTTTCAACTATTATCTACAATAATTCAAATAAACACATATCAGATAACACATAATCACATAGTCAAGCATTTAACTTACAGGCCAGGCTGGTTTTTCCAGGCTTTTGAGCGACAGTACATGGACAGTCTTCAGAATCTAGAGCCTACGCTCTGACACCACATGTGGCGTCCCTCGTTTCTAATTAAGATTAGTGGCGGATTTTCGCAACGTAAGTCGC
The DNA here is from genome assembly GCA_027422505.1 of Craterostigma plantagineum. Lineage (NCBI taxonomy): Eukaryota > Viridiplantae > Streptophyta > Magnoliopsida > Lamiales > Linderniaceae > Craterostigma > Craterostigma plantagineum. The sequence goes on from JAPQWV010004789.1 coordinate 2,011, forward strand.
GGAAGACCCGTCTAATAAAAACTTTTTCCAAAAAAATAATATAGTACAATAAAATTTAGTTTACATAGTAGTATCTGTACAACGGGCGTAGCCCCAAAAATGTCAAAAGAACAAAAACCCCTATTATCGCTCCACAGGTCTTCATCCATGTACTGCCCTGCCCTCAAAAGTCCGTGCAGTACCGCCACCAGCCGCCTCAGTCTTGACGCGCGTCGGCGTCAGACTCAGTACCTACACGTAAACACTGAGCGACTTGCCCAGTAGGTGAATAAAAATGCATGTATGCACAGTGAACGCTCATTCCCAACCCCAATATCTTACATGCAATGTTCACTCTTTCTTTATCCCACAATCCTATTTCAAGTCACACAACACAGGGCCCTAGGTCAGACTCGACACCTCGCGCGCCCATAATAATAATATACGGAAGCTTACACTAGCAGCGTTTTGACGATCACGCAACTGCCCTGCTAGGCCGCTCTTCCGTAAGCGGTAGCCTACGCCGACAGCGTTTTGACGATCACGCAACTGCCCTGTCAGGTCGCTCCCTCCGCTGAAAATATAATCACGACGGTTTTGCACCTCGGGACGCTCACGCCCGAGTAGACAGATCGATCACGCCTGTCTGCCGTCAGGTGTCATACGAGTACCAACCTCGACTCCTCAACGAGTCAACAACAAAAAATCACAAACATCTCATTCTACCCCGCTCGACAAAAATCTCAAATCAACCGTCTCAATACGGTGTAAATATCTCACCCCTGTGATATGATATGCATATGCCATGCATATAAACGTGATAACATATAAAAGCAGGATCCACATGAACGTACATAAAATATGTATAGCACGTAAATCACGTAAATCATTCAATCACATAGAAGCACATAAAGCACAAACATGTGTTTACGTATTGTAGATGAATAATTCACCTACCTGTCCTCCCGCTATTGCTAAATAAGCGGTCTGATGGAATCCCTATAAGTCGATCCTCTGAATACATAAATATTACTCTATCAGTATATTTACTAAACTACATAAGTTTTCAAGTTCCTAAACCCTAATTATAGAAAACCCTAAAATTTATGAAAACCTAAAAATAATAATATTCCTAAAAATAAATAAACCTAAAATATTGAAAACCTTCGAAATCGCAAAATTCTAAAATACCGAAAATTATTAAGTAAAACATAATGTCGAAATACCAAATGTCGAGATCTACAAGCTTGCCGAGATCTTTGGTTAAAAAATGAAAATGTCGAGTTCCTTGTAAAAATAAATATCGAGACTTGAAATGTCGAAATCCTTAAAAATGTCGAGACCCTAAACAATATAAATGTCGAAGAGGTTCATAGAAGATGTCGAGACCTTAACAAAATGTCGAGATCTATCCCTGTCAAAATGTCGAGGTCTTTAAAAAGGAAATGTCGAATTCTTAAATGTCGAGATATTATAACATACCTATTAAATGTCGAAGTGTTATAGCATGTCGAGATTTGATTAAATGTCGAAACAACATTTGAAAATGTCGAAATGCTTTCCAGAAAAATCGAGATCTTATTGTCCCAGATATGTCGAAATCTTCTTGTATTGGGATTGTAGCACCTAACTTTTATAATAATAAACTATTAATTGAGAGTCATGAAAACTCGTGAGACATGATTACATCTCGAGTTTGTTAGTGGAGTTAAATGTCAAAACTTTTGCATGACACATCTCGAATTCTATCTCTAATACATCTCGACATCCTTATGTTATACAACTCGAAATCTTTGTAATATTCCTAATGTGCCGACATCTATTAATTTCATAATGGTATTGTTACGACATTGTATAGTTCTCGAGAGTACCCTTACGAGATTTTATATTTCTCGAGATCATATTTTGCAAAACTCGTCATAATTTAGACTTTCCTCATCACTAAAATCTATTTCGACATTCCAACTAAACCCAGAAACTCATATATCACCAGAATCATTTTCAAAAACTATGTTAAGTCTAGAAAATGATACGCCTTAAAGCATCGAATTCTTAGGCTACCTATATTACGAAAATCATAAGAATCCAGACCTCTCGTATAAATTTCATGACATGAATTCTAGCTAAACTCCTAAGTTCTATGTGCAGTACCCTTCGAACCCCTCCTAGTGTTAGTATTAAATTCACACATATAAACTATCGAAACAAGTCTAAGTGTAAAAGGTTAAGTATATACCTCACTTTGAAGATTGATTTTCCAAAATTGCTAAGCTCCTTTTCGTTGTGAAATTTCCTGTTTTCTACTCACACCTTCAGCTCCTTTTTGCTTTCGTTCATGGGGGTTTTCTCTTACTAATGACCAATGATCTTTGTTATATGGTATATATATAGATAAGTATTACATCATCGAGAGTATCATTGATGGGACAAGTTAATGATCTTATTTTTTTTTTTCTCATGCCTAAGCAATTTCCTTAGTTATCTTTATCCTAACATTTGGGCCTAGTATAATAGTCCAATTTCTATTTCCTATTAATATCATTATCTTATGTTTTGGATTACTTATATTTAGCCTTACTAATTATTTCTTTCACCCAAAATCTTGGACCTTATACGAAACTATTTCTAACCCCAACTTGAATTTCCTACTCTGAAAAATAATTATACAGATAGTTACAGCAAAATCCCGTATTAATTTTACGGGTATTACAATCGGCCACCACATTCTCTTTACCTTGTTTATACCTGACGACGTATGGAAAAGGCTCGAGAAATCCATCCAGTGTGCATGCCTTTATTTAGTTTATGTTGGCCCTTCAAGTACTTAAGCGATTCGTGATCAGTGTGAACCACGAACTCATTAGGTAGGAGGTAATGCTGCCATGTTTCGAGAGCTCGAACAAATGCATACAATTCTTTGTCGTAGGTAGGGTAATTAAGTGCCGCGCTCCCTAACTTCTCACTGAAGTATGCAATTGGTCGTCGATCCTGCATAAGAACAGCCCCGATGCCCTCACCGGATGCATCACACTCAACTTCAAATGGCTTATCAAAGTTCGGTAATACTAGGCAAGGAGGGTTGGATAACTTCTGCTTCAGTGTTTCAAACGCCGCCGATCCCCATATGAATGCTTGATTCTTCTTGATTACCTTCGTTTGGCAGCAATAGTACTGAAGTCTTTTAAAAAGCGGCGGTAAAAACTCGCCAACCCAGAAGCTTCGAACTTACGCGACATTCATTGGGGTCGGCCACTGTTGTATAGCTTTACCTTTTCATCGTCAACCTGTACTCCTGTTGAACTCACAACAAAACCCAAGAAACAAACATGATCGGTGCAAAATATGCACTTATCAAGGTTAGCATAAAGGCATTCTTTTCGTAGTACGATAAACACTTCCGGCAAATGCATTAGTGGTCATCTAAAGTCTTACTATAAATAAGAATATCATCAAAGTAGACTACCACAAATTTGCCAATGTATGAACGTAAAACATGATTCATTAAGCGCATAAACGTACTAGGTGCATTTGATAAACCATAAGGCATAACTAGCCATTCATATAATCCTAGTTTCGTTTTGAATGCCGTCTTCCACTCATCTCCCTCTTTCATGGGAATTTGGTGATACCCACTCTTAAGATCTATCTTTGAAAATATACATGCACCATGCAACTCATCGAGCATATCATCTAATCTAGGAACGGGAAAGTGATACTTAACCGTAATGTTGTTGATAGCTCGACAATCGACGCACATCCTTGCGAGCCGTCTTTCTTTGGCACGAGGAGGATCGGCACAGCGCATGGACTCATACTTTCTCTGATGTACCCCTTTGCTAATTCTGAATTTATCTCTGCAACTCCTTTGTCTCCTCGGGGTTGGTTCGGTAGGCTGGACGATTCGGTAGTGCTGCTCCAGGCACGAAGTCATCTGATGCTCTACCCCTAATAGGGGGTTAGTCCAATTGCCATGTCTTGAACGAGCACATCCTTGAATTCCTGCAATAAAAAATCAAAGTCGCACAACGTCGATCACAACGTAAGGAACACTTGATGGATTGAAAGACGCCACGCACGGATGTGTAAAGCCGTACGGTAAGTCTCAGATCTATTCTCACAACGCATGCTTTTGCAAGAGATAGACGATGTTCGAACGTCGAACGAAAGAGTAACAAAGACTCGAAGAGATTCAATAAAGAAACTCGAAATTATATATATCAAAGTTGGTTCTCTTTAATGAGAAACAAGACCTATTTATACTAGTAGAATATGGCTAAATATAGAAATAGAATAATAACAAACTAATAGATATTTAAGCGAAAATCTAGGAAAATCTTACTAAGTAAATATCTAATTAGTTTGAATATAAAAAGCTTGCAAATATCGTTCAGATCTGGTCCAAGGATGAAAATTTCATCTTGGTCCTTCAATTCTTCGATAACTGCACTTTAGTCCCTAAACTTTCCAAAATTGTCATTTCTGGCCCGATCAAGTTCTTGAAATTTATATTCTGACCCTCTTTATTCTGACTTGCTATGAACATGATCTTCTCTTCTTCAAGAACCTTTAATATGAGCGTGTTAAAATTTTTCTTTGAAGTTCTTTGCTCGAAATCTTGTTACGGGCCCGATCGGTATTTGAATGTTCAACTTAGCTTACTTCTGATTGGACTCGTTGACATCAAGGTGCCTGAAGATCCGCCGCCACGACAACCTCCTGAGAAACTCGAGGAAATCGACGCGGAGGCATCGGGGAATGCCAATGAGATGAAGAACAAGGTCGACTACCATGCGCGCGTCGACGAAGGAAGCTAAATATAATACTCACAAGTTGAACGAGAAAGCCATAGAGATACAAAAGACAGTGTCGGAGAAAGGCGATGTAGCAAAAGAAGAGACGAAAGAAAGGTTCACGCTCAAGCAGGTTGGAAAAGCCATGCGAAGAGCTATGCAGGATCGTGACACAATAGAAGGGATCGATGAAACCACGATGGAGGCCCTGCGACATGCTGGTGATGAAGTCGGTAAAAAGAGAGCTGGAGCTGCGGAGGCCAGTTCGAACAAGGAAGAGAGCCTTAACGAGGAAAGAGCGCGCCAAAAGGACGAGGAGGTGAAGCAGTGGATCAAGGCAAGGAACTGCCTTGAGGACTACATAAACAATTTGAAGAACGGACTCTACGAGAGGGACAAGCTCCCCAATAAAACAGATTTGGTCGAGAAGGACAAGGAAACCGTGAAGGGTGTGTGGGATAAGGACGCAAAGGAGACCCTCGAGATGTTGACGAAGGCCAAGCGATTCGAGGCGAAAGAATCGATCGCCATACGTGTATATCTTCAATGTGACAACCATAGAAAAGTTGCGAAGGATGTCGCAAATAGAATCGATGTGCTCATCAACCACAAGGTGGAATACAACGCACCATAAGGTGATAAATTAAAGGAAGCTTGTTAAGAAAAGAGGACATGACAAGCCGGGTGGAAAAGAAGTCGAGAATCATTTGCACGGATTTTGATGACAAGGTGACGATCCGGCATGACTATATCACGATGATGAAAGATGAATACGAGAATATTAGCAGGAAGAGCGAAATAGTAGTAGAAAACTTCCCGCCCTGCCTTGAACGAGTACAACGTGACGACAACATGGAGCGGATCATGAAAGCATTTAGAGACGGAAAATGGCGAGCCGCGACGGACGACAAACGGAAGAAAGTTAAATTCAAGGAACGACGACAGACCGATCGTAAGACTTTGAGATTAAGAGGGGATTTGTTGGCTAATCACAAAGTCCAAAAAACACAAGGAGACAACACAACACAACACAAATCTAACTTAAAGTAAAAGCAGCGAGACAAGGAAAAACATTCAACGAGAAAAAGATGATCACACTTGAGGAAATTGTGTAAACCGTAAAAGTCTTCCACAACCCGAAAGGAAGAAAAATATAAGAGAAAGAAAACTTAGAATTGTATGTGACTTTTATTTACTCACGTGCTTGTTTTATAGTGGTAGTATAGACATTATAAATAGTCATGATAGATGTGTGAGCCATATGTCGAAGAGACCAAAAAGAAAAAGACTCAGTGTGCGTTGCTAAGATAATATATGGAGAATTTCCTTCTTTCAAATAAAATTTCCTCTCGCCTTCATGAGTAGTGTATAACAAAAATATTGTAGAGTGGGAAAGTTAAAATATTGTTGGTGAGTGACAAAAATATTATTGTTGTGTAGTAAAAATAAAATCGAGTATAAGCACAACGCTTCGAAACAACAATAATAAACATTATTAAGACTAGGGTTCAAGGCGATGATCAGATATCGATCGACTCCTTAGAAGTGTCTTAATAGCAGAACGACCGAGATTCTCCCTCTTACAAACCCTAACCATATTAATATTAGGGTATCTGCTTACGACGCACTCTTTCACCCAAGTTTTCTTCTCATAGCATACTTGTTTATGTGCGTAACACGCGATTTCATGCATAGTTCCATCCAAGTTTGCGCTAACCTACTGTGCTCAGCGCATTTTCTCGCACCGAAAGGAGACGAAACTTTGTAATAAACCCATCGATGGGTTGTTTGGGGTGATAGGAATGAGATCGACTACACTCTATTTAGCGGTGAACGAAAACATTGCTATGGTCGAACTAGGATTTTTAATTTGACGCCTCGAAAATTGTTTTAACTGAGAATAAGGAATGCGCTCATTTGATCGCCAGATCATTGATATGCCATTCGCTATAAAACACCTACAAACTAGGAATTCCTCGACTGGAATTCGTTAAGTCTCTTGGTATGTGATGAAATAGGGAGTTCCGACGAGGTTTAGCCATGGCTTGCTTACGCACTTGCAGGTGAAGACGTCTTTCAATGTGATCTTGAGAGGATGTTGACGGTGATCTCCATTGGTAGATTTGAGAGCATTTTCAGATCCATTTATAGCCAATTGGTCGTGGTCAAATGATATTGCTAATTAGCGCGATTACGATGTTCGACTTCTTTCGGTGCGAGACCCCGCATAGCGAACAACACATGTTGGCGTAAGCCGTAAGCTAGTGAGCAATGCGTGTTCCCCAAAAAACATGGAATTTGTAAAAGTTACTTAATTTTTTTCCTCTTGAATTAACAATAAAGATTTTGTTTATTAATATTATTTTAACACATTGCATAAAATTATATTACATTCCAAATCTCTAGCTACATTTTACATTTAATTTAGAAAGAATTATTTTTTAATATATAAACATTAATGATTAACTTTAACACAATAATCATATGACAACTTATTAACATGAACAATAACTACTGAAAAGATTTACCAACGGGGGTTGGTCCAATGTGTAAGCGGCTTGGTATCGCTTAAGCAAGGTCTCGGGTTCGAATCTTTGTGTATGCAGCACCCCCCCTTTGGGCGCTTGGGATCGTCTGTGTCAAATGGTGTTCCAATCACCTGTTCCAGTTACAAGATGTTGACACGTGTAATTTCCTTTGGATGATACAGACGGAGTTAACTTTCTGTGATGATAACATATTAGGAAAGAGAAACCTTTACCAAATATACGACGAATTAACAACTAACGAAGATCATGGGCGGAGAAATGGAAATCGCCTCAAATCCTCTAAAATCTGAAGAAAATATGATGCCATCATTGATCGTCGCTCAAAATCAAGTTCTCAAAGACTGGGTTTCGATTTTCCCAGTATTTTGCACTCCCAATTTCATACACATCAACGTCGAAGTAGGCAAAGCTGGGAGAATTTTAATCGATCGAATTGTTTCAGGTGAGTTACGTATAAACAACCTTATTTCATAGATTTTCCCGTGTAACATAATCACAATTAAGAAGGAAGGTTCAATTGCTTGTAGGTAATATTGCAATATTTTTTCTTGGTTGCTATAGCACAGTAGGGAGTGCGATTGCTGTTTATTTAATTGTTGAGAATTATGTTTCATGAGAGGAAGAGACTCATTGATTAACATCGCCTTGTTGGAGTAATAGTTTGCTAAATGCGATTGAATCGTATGCAGGGGATGGAAGAAGATCACTCTGCTAATTTTACTCAACAAAACCAAGAGGAAGTTTGCTTTACAGAGAAGAACAATGAGGCTATTTCAGACAACGGTAGTGCAGACAAACTCATAACTGGTAATCAGTTTAGCAGTTCGGAAGAAATAATTCCAAGAATTGGTATGGAGTTTGATACTCTAGAAGAGGCATTTGATTTCTACAATAAATACGCTCGTGTGACTGGATTTAGTGTTAGAAAGAGCAGCTTCCACAAAAAGGATGGGAGGATTGTCAGTAGAAATTTTGTTGTTCGTCCGAAGGTTATAGACAGAAGGATAAAGCGATGTCAATGTTAAGTCCTATCGTCCGGAAACAAGAACAGGGTGTCGCGCACTGATGAAGATCAATGGCCGCTATGGCAAGTATAAGGTTGTTGAGTTTAATGCTGATCATAACGGCTATGATGTAGTGGCCCAAAAAAGGCGTTTTTCTTGAACTCTCACAGAAAAGTATCTATCGCACAAGCGGCACAAGCAAATGCTATAGATAAATCAGGAATTGCACCTAGAGCAGGGTTTACGTTGATGACCAACCAAGTGGGTGGGCGTGAAAATGTCGGATTTATTTATGAAGATCTGAAAAACTACTTGCGATCAAAGAGAACTCTGGCAATGAAAATGGGGACACTGGTGGCGTTCTTGAATATTTGCAGCGAAGGCAATTAGATGATCCCAATTTCTTTTATGCCATTCAAGTTGACGAAGATGATTTGATAGCTAATATACTTTGGATTGATGCACAGATGAGGGTTGATTATGCTTATTTTGGTGATGTAGTTTGTTTCGACACAACTTACAGGAAAAATAAAGAGGGTCGGCCATTTGCTCTCTTTGTTGGAGTAAACCACCACAAGCAAACTATAATCTTTGGTGCATCATTATTATACGACGAAACAGCTTCGACATTTATTTGGTTGTTTGATTCTTTTGCTAGAGCGATGGACGGAGGAAGCCTCAAACCATTCTCACTGATCAAGACGCAGCAATGGCAAAGGCTTTGGCAACAACATGGCCTGAATCGTATCACCGCTTGTGCATTTGGCACATCTATCAAAATGCAGCAACGCATTTGAGCAGTGTCTTTGCGCGCTTTGCGAGTTTTTCAAAAGACTTTAGCTCTTGTGTATATGAATACGAGGATGAGGGAGAGTTTTTAAATTGGGGGAAAATGTTGGAATATGAACTTCAAACTAATCAGTGGCTTGAGAGAATGTTCAAGATCAAAGAGAAGTGGGTACTAGTATATGGTCGCCAGTTCTTTTGTGCGGATTTGACAACTACCCAGCGTAGTGAAAGTATGAATAGTGCGCTTAAAAGATATTTGAGCTACAAGCATAGCTTGTTACAATTTTTCCAACACTTTGATCGATTGTTGAAGATCGTCGCTATAAGGAGTTGAAAGCAGATTTAAGAACATGCCAGAGTAGACCTGTTATTTCTTTCCTGTTGAAATTCTTAAGCACGCAGCGAGCATATACACGCATGAAGTGTTGAGTTGTTTCAGAATGAATTAAGCAAGGCTTATGATTCAACAGCGGAACTCCGTGGTGAACGTGAAGGATTTTTCGAGTATGAAGTTACGCCTTTTAGAAAACACTCACAGCACAAGGTGGTGTATGACTCATCTCAGGGCGAAGTTACGTGTAGCTGCAAAAAGTTTGAGTTTGCTGGAATTCTTTGTTCACATGCTTTGAAAGTATTTTCAGTCAGAATATTGTCAAAGTTCCTGAAGTTTATATTAAAAAGAGGTGGACCAGAAGGCGAAGAAAAGTTCCATTGAAGGACAATCTCACATAGCTGCTGTGGAATTTGCTGAATCTATGGATGAAATGGAAGAAAAAAAGATGATTGGAGTTCAATACAAAGAATTGTGCAGCTTAAGTAATCATTTAGCCACGAGGTCTGCTTTAACCAAGATACATACAGAATTGCAAAAGTTGGTATTCTTAAGCTAATTGAAGAAATTGATGCAAGCCTGGAAAATGGAGTTTCTGTACAGACACTTCGAGATAAGTCTGCGCGCACGAAAAAATCTTCTATCAAGACTAGTAGAAGAACAAGTTTCTACTTTTGAAGTGTCAAAAAAGCAATTTAGTACGCTGGACGAGAATGAGAATACATCAAAGGAGATAATGATAAAAGGGATTAAAGTTAAAGAGAGGAGGCCGTTGCGCTCGGGAAAAAGACCTAGAAGTGGATTGGAGATTAGCATGCGAAGAAAGAAACCATCACAAAATAATGGAACGTATGAAGCTGATGTTGCAACGCGTGGCAAAAATATTCAGGTTTGTTTCCCATTGGCATTACACATCTTTTTTATTAAATACTCAGCTTTAGTTATATGTTTTTCCATCCAAGCTAACTGGTAATTCACACCTTATTTTTATTTTCGGGTGGCCAGATATGTGAAGATGGTAGATCGGATTTGAGCTTGATTCATCCTATTGAAAGCTCTTCATTACCGTACATGAAACCATTACAATTTGCACAGGTACATCAATCTTCAAATTAGTTGGCTTTTTAACAAAAATTTTATCTAAGTTTGGTGTACACTTATGTTGTAGGTTCTCAAATCCAATTGTTCATCAGCAACTCAACATTGCTTCCTTCAGTTCAACAAACAACCAAGAATGTGGACCAAAACTTAAGCTTAACACAACTACTACAGGTGGCTAGCTTTATTTAGTTAGTGTTATTTACATGTATAATTAGTTTTTCACTTTTTTCAATCATGTTTACAGCAACAATTGGAGAAGTCACGAGTAGTAGCGGCTTCACCTCAATCGTCAAGGGATCATTGCCAACATGAGAACACTAAATGACATGCTGATGTGCCAATATTATAGAATGGCGTGGAAATAATATGAGATAATAGGCCAGTCATTTTAGCTTTGGGGGCTGTCTTTATCTGTAAGATCTCAAGAGAAGATTTATTTTCCACTCCAGTGGTTCTCTTAGAAAATTGTTGGCACATTATTGAGGATGGCTTATTGTTTCTCACGCTATGAGCTTTTCTATACATTTCTGTTGATGTTAAATTTATAGAAGCTCTCATCTTCATTAAAACTGCAAAATATCATGCTTGCAGTACCAAACATGGCTTTATATGGCTTTTTGGCAGTTGCTCAATTGAATTAAAATGTTAAACAAATGTTTGCATCATTAAAAATGGTTCAGACTTCCGCAATAGCGACATAAAAATATAATAGACCAAGAACTAAGCAATTACAAACAGCAGTGATAAACAGAATGCATCTACAACATGTATTCGGTTAATAATATTTTAGATATAGAGCAATTTCACAAGAAAGTTTCGTCTGAGGACTAATTCCTTTTTGGACAGAAGCTCCACAAATATTTAAATATTTATTCCTTAGCCTCTCTTACTGTCATGGCAATCACAACAGACCATCTTCTTCGTCTTCGAATGAACCATAAATTGAACCTTCCTTCTTAATTGCAATTGTTTTACACGGCAAATCTATGTACTAAGAAGGTTGTTTACACAGGAAAACACCTGAAAGGACTCAGTCGATTAAAAATGAGATTTGCGTTGATGTGTTTATGAAACTGAGAGTAACTAAAAACTGGGAGAAATCGAACCCTGTTAATCAGAAATTGATTTTGAACGAAGATGAATAATGGTGTTTCTTTGGATTTTAGAGGTTCTGAGGCAATTTCCATGATCTTCGTTAGTGTTCTCTGTATATTTGGTAAAAGGTTTCTCTTTCCTAATTTGTTATCATCACAGAAAGTTAACTCCGTCTGTATCATCCAAAGGAAATTACACGTGTCAACATCTTGTAACTGGAACAGGTGATTGGAACACCCATTTGGCACAGACGATCCCAAGCGCCCTTTGGGAGCCTCACCTGCCGTTACCAAGGTACGCGACGCGGGGCGAACCGGATTAGTCGGGGCAACCCGGAACCGGTCGGGTATCCCAGAAAAAAAACTACTGAAAAGATTTATCATTTAGTTTAGTCAAATAGACAATTATATATAAATAATATGATATTGGCATATTATTGATATTATAAATAGAAATAAAGGGCAAACAAAAATTATGATTATATATATTTGTAGAATTAAGAATATAAAATATTTCATTTAAGAAAAAAGTTAATTATGCTAAAATCATTCAGTTGCTTTTGGTAACAAAAAATTAAAATCGTTTAAAAAAGTTAATACATATAGGTTAAAATTTCTTTTTTAGATTGCATGTAATAAATAGGTGTAAGAATATAGAATACAATATAACCAATAAAGTACTAGACAAACTTGAAAAACCCAGTATTTAATGCAAATACTTCTAATGATTAATATGGGGTGTAAAGAGGGGGTGTAAATAGAACCACCCATTTACAATTAAAGATGCAATTGTGCAAATATAGACATCTTCATTAATAGAAAAAGGGACCATTAATAACAATGCCTAAATCGAATTAAGGGAAAGTTCGCACCAACCCAATCCAACCACGAGGTCAAAACAGTAATATGCTAACTTCATTTGAATGACGAAACCCTAATATTGCTATAAATAGCAAACACTTCTCCATTCTCTACACAGCCCGCCACCGCAATACTACAACCAAAGAAGAAGAAGAAGAAGAAAAAAGAACTCATTCGTCTCAGATATGGATCTCAAAAGGCTCTCAAATCTACCAATGGAGATCATCGTCAGCATCCTTTCAAGAATCCCAGTCAAAGATGTCTTCACCTGCAAGTGTGTAAGCAAGCCATGGCTAAACCTCATCGAAACTCCCTATTTCACTCGATCACACACCAAGAGGCTCATGGAATTCCCAGCCAAGGAATGGTTGTTAGTCAATCAATGCACCTACGACGGAATAAGATCTACCATCGTCTTCAAATTCTTTGAAATGGAGCAAGAAAATCACGAGCTTCGTCATAAGAGGCTCATGGAATTAAACACCGCGCAAATCTCCAACGGTCGAACCCATGATTCGTGGATCAGCGTCGAGGGCTCGGTCGACGGTTTGATCTTCTATCGAACCATGTCCACGGGCTCGATCCCCGAGCAACAGCACTACGTATGCAATCCCATCACAAGCGAGTGCATGAATTTCCCAGCACCCCCTAAAGAGATCGAAAATCATTACCCTTTGATAGTCCTCTATGGGTTCGGCGTGAGCAGATCGAGCAGTGAATACAAGGTTGTAAGGATGTACTACGAATACGAAGCCAATGCAAGCCATGAGATAGTTGGGGATCGAAAGTTTAGTTGCCAGGTGTACACACTCGGGGAGAGTTCGTGGAGGAGCATAGCTGTTACAGAAGGTCATGAGTTGTTAGAATACAACGAAGATTATTCGATGGGGACGTTCTTGAATGGGAATATTCACTGTTTGGTCGTGGACTCAGATGAATCTTGGTGGGTTTCTTGCTTTGATCTCGAAGCCGAGGAATTCACTAAGTTTCCAGCCCCTGTGATAGAATCCGACTGGGATTTTCGGGAGATTGTGGTTTTGAAGGGTTGTCTTTGCTTGTGCGATGATACGTCTAAGGACGAGTTGTGATATTCAGACTGAGCTGCTATGAGAAGAAAACTTGGGTGAGAGAGTGTGTCGTGAGAAGAAACCCTAATGTTTATATGGTTAGGGTTTTCGGAGATGGCGAAGATGTGTTGATGGCTTTGCTAGAGGGAGATTCTCGCTTGTTCTGCCATTCAAACAGTTGTAAGGATTCGACAGATTTAGTCGACTTGAACCCTAGTGATAATAGTGTCGATTACCTCTTCACCGCTATTATGTATACTCCGAGTTTTGTTTCGCTCAAGGATTTGGAGACAGAGGAGGCCACTGTGTCCAAGTTTTGAAGGAGTTAAGTAGTTGTTTTTTGCAGGTTTCTGTGGTTGTTTATTTATAACGATCGTTTGTTAGTTGTATTGTTTTGTCTCTAACTATTCTGCAAAAGGATCTATTTCATGGTTAGCCTATTATTGCCAACGTATTACTGTGGCATTATATTGGCTCCTCCTTTTTATTCACCGTTTTCAATTCATACAAATTTTCAATTCATACAAAACGCATCACTTATTAGTTCGATATTCAAACGTAATATATCTCAGTTTTTGCTTTGTCGACTTTTGAATGGAAAACAAATGGATCACAAAAAACAATAATAAAGTCGAGTTAAGGCATCTGATGTAGGCAAAGTTTACATTGCATAAGATATTTTCCAGGAAAAAAATTTTAACTTCGATGCTCGAAACCTAACAACAAACTCAACCATCTGCACCAACCACTTGCGAAATCGTTTTTATCGTGACAGCAGCTACTAAATAAGTGACATAGAGCACGTAGGCGATTTCTATCTTTGACGATTTTTCAGATGCAAATAATTTCCCGTATCAGGCGCTCGAGAACTTGAACGAAACCATAACTGGCGAGAGATTGTCAGCGTAAGTCTGAACCCTAATATGGTTTGTCGATGGAAAGATCCATAATCCTACTTTCAATAATGCGTAAAACCCCCTAAAACCATATTAGGGTCGCAAAGCAAACGAAAAAAGCTTACAGCATTCTCTATCTTGATTGGGTCTGGGCTTCGCTCGATAGTACAGTTATGGCGCCCGACGTAATGAAAAGCGCAGAAGACTCACAACGTCAATTGGTAATCAACATTACTAATATTACGATTCACTAGAACGCATCGAAGTTGCGACTCGAAACCACTCCACCACTATAGCTCAATAAAACTTATATTCTAGGAAAATATTAAATGCAGAGGAAATCAATAAATTATTAAAGGAGATTTGCTAGGATTATTCTTGCTTATTTATGGAAACGTTGATCTTCAAGAATCTTCAAAACTTATCCATTTTGGTGCGCCTCACGTAAACCCGATATGGTTGATTCACTACCAAAAAAAAAACTGCTTTTTATCGACTACACGGGTATTAGTCGCTAAAGTTTTTTACTTCCGACTACATGAGCGAATAAATTAGTCGTAGTCGGTAAATTTACTAACTAGCGACTAATTTTTTTAATCTAGCAACGACAGCCATGTAGCAGCTACGAAATCCCTAAAATTTTGCCTTAGGTCGTCATTTCCCTCACAAAACGACGAGCCGTAAAAATTAAAATCCCCCGATTCACGTTGCCATTCCACGCCTGTCGCCGCTGCTCATCGATGTCGTGCTCAACCATCGCCCGCTGTCGTCGCGTTCGTTTTTCTTCGTCTGGTGAGAGTTTTGGTGGTTGCTAGCTCGCCTCTCGTAGCTTCAATCCACTTGCACCTTTTCTTTGCTGGGGCCAGACCACTTCAGCGCCCATTCGCGGCTGGTCCTGCGCTGTTTTCCAGTATAGTTGTTCGTTGCTCCATCGCTTCTTCGTGTATGTGGTCGTTGCTGCCTGCCACCTTCTCCAGCTGCGGTCCGCCCAGTCAGCCTACCTTAGCTGCGCCGCCCAAAATTCTTTCAAGATATGTTGGGCTTCGGGAATGGTTGGCAGGATTGTTTTCCGTCCATCCCTGTGCTTGTTAACTTCTTCGGAAATCACAAAAGGTCAGTCCCAAGTTTCTGTTGAGTGTTCTTGTAATACCGAGTCCCTTAAGTAAGTCGGCCAATAAATAGCATACATATTATATGGCTTACATGACTACATGAGTTATATGTTGTGACTTTTATTGTGCTTAACTGATTCATGCTATACGTTAAATGACATGTACGAATGGGAAGGTAGTGTTGGGACTTAGAAAATAGCTAGTAAAAGAAATTAAGTATAAGATTTTAATTTCCAAATATTAATGAAAATATAATTAGAATTCAATTTGGGCCTATTAATTCATAGTTTAAAACCCAACTATTTAAGATAAATATTAATGACTTAGAAGAGAAGTAAGTCACGTTACTTTATGTCCTTTCAACATGTTTAATACTTATCAAACCATCGACACTATAAGGTAAGCAAATGAGAAAGCCCTAAGCAAGAATAAAACTTCAGACGAAAATTTAGAAGAAAAGAGAACTCACATAAGCTACGATCGAATCAGAGTTTTGGAAAGGTATGAGTTTCTATTCACAATTTGTATATCTAAATTCATGATGTAGTGTAGCACTGATATTATGTTTTACGAAATATGAGCAACCCTTTTGATAATAATTGTATATATATATGTTATCATAATCATGAGATATCAACTTTAGGGTTTCGATTGATAGTTAGATGATTTTTATAAAATATTTCGAATGATGATAAGATTTTCCAGCTTGTGAAACTCAAGGCTATGTTAAGTTCAATAGGAATAAATTCGATATCTTTGATAAGGATATAGAAATGTCGAAATCTAGTTCTAAGGTTTTGTTAAAATGTCGAATTGGTTCTCTTTTAAATCTCGAAATAATGTGTTGTAAAGCTCGACATTCACGTATGAGATGTACCTTGAAATTGTATAATGTTTAAAACTCAAGAGGCAATCGTGAGATGTCGAGATTAATTTAGTACATATTATATCGAGATTTACCTCATGAGCTTTAACACATCGAAATCCATAAGCATAGTATAGATATCGACATTTTGTTATAACTTTAGCATGAACCCCAACATACATCTCAATTCTTTCTTGATATGAGACATATCGAAGTCTTTGAATAATATCGAGATTTTATAGTGATAAGTCGACATTCATTTCAAGTATTGTATTGTCTAGTATCGACATCGTATATATATATAACACACATATCGAAATTTATGTTACAATTCATGTCGAAGTTGTATATAATATCGAGATGATGTTGGTATCGAGATTTTTATCTATAATATGGACATGCAGCTCGACATCTATTTGATGGTAATATCGACACTTTGTTGTAATAACCTCTCGACATTTTTCTTGACATATCGAAGTCCATCTCGACATTTCACTTAATGTAGAAGTCGAAACCTTGATGAGTCCAACAGACAACTCGACATTTTTGCTTAAAATGTCGACATATGAGTATTAATATCTCGACATTTTGGTTTGTAAGTCGACATTTAGTCCTATTTAATAGCTCGACATTTTAATTAGTAACATAAACATACAACTCGACATGTTTGTGAGAGCTCGACATCTTGTAGAAAATGTCGAAATGTTGCTTGGAAATGTCGAGACATGTAGCTCGACATCTAGTTAAAATATCGAACCCAATTCCAACATGTCGATATGATGTGGTATATAATATACCGAAATTAACCTCATATTATATCATATCGATATCCAGTTTCCAAATTTATGAAAGTCCAAAATTAGGGTTTCTAAATAAACCAATTCATGAAATTATAATTAAACTAACAAACCCTAATTTTATATGTTCATATATTTAGGATTCGAAGGTTAGCGACGTGCCGTACGATATAAATTAAATAAGCTAGGGATACCAGGTAAGTGGAAGTCCCATTACAACACATAACTATATGGCATGAAAATTATATGTTATGTGTTCTATGATTTATGTGACTTTCTACGTGAATTATTTGCGTTATATGACACGCATGATTTAATTACATGATATTATGGCATGACATGCATATTCACGACATGAGCATGTGCACGCACGGTAGAACGAAGGCATGATATGATAGCGTGCATAATATACGATCGCCTGAGAGCGATAAAGATTCGCCGATATGGGCGTCTGATGTCGACTCACAGTTGAGTCACGGCTCTTCTATGCTACCATGGTGACGTCGTATGGCGCTACCGTTATGACATGACATGTACAAGCAAGACATGATTTTAGGGCTAATGCCCTCATGGCGGGTCGTGAAACCTGGAGGGTGCGAGCTGAGGGAGTAAGCGACACCGAGGGTAACTCTGGTGTCGACTACTCAGATTAGGCTACCAGTGTGGAGTCCGCGTGGCGTATGAAACCACCTTGGGACAGAAAAGGCGCCCTAGGGTTAGCCTCCCTTGAGTGGGTATTGCCACTTATATTTATTTATCCCTAGTGGATTCGAGCTCCATGATGGTGCATAGCAAGATAGCCGAGGGCCCTATATGACAAGACAAGACAAGGAAAATATGAGGTCTAGGAAGCATTGGCGCGGATGCCTTGCGAATTAGGACACGTGCACGGCATGCATGACTTTCACTTACTGAGCTATAAGTCATTCCATGAATTATGTGTTGTAGGTTCGCGGGATCACGGTACGTGATTTTACGATGGCGAGGCCTATTTTTGGAAGCTTCCGGAGGACTTTTGAGGTGGCAGTGTGTACATGGATGCGACCTGATTGCGGGCCAATAGATTGTTTTTGAACACGCATGCGCACTCACCTATGTATTTACGTCCTAAAATATTTTGCACTGTACAGGAAAATTTCCTTTATATAAAAGGAAAAATTTTGTACGTATTTTCGTATATAGATTTTAATTATATCACTTGCAGTCACATATATTAGTAGTAAGAATGGCGGTAGGAGTTAGGGGCGCCGCAGGTGGTATCAGAGCTTTCGGTTACAAGTTCTGTAGACTGTCCATGTACACACACTCAAAGCACGGAAGCGGCCTTGCTAGTAAGTTTTATGTTACATGAATGTTACGTGCGTAATTTATTGGCCATAGGGACTATTAGGGTATCTGGACAAAAATGGGTATAGACAAGAAGTGAGAGCAGCGGAAGTGTTAGTAAAGGTAAAGAGCCCGAAACACAAGCCGATAATCGCGACACGGCGATTATTCAGCTGACGGAACTGGTCCGTCAACAATCTACCCAAATACAAGAAACTAATTCAGCGCGCAACATGAGCGGACAACCTAGTGGTGGACTGTCCCCAGCAGAGAGAGTTGAAATAGTGGGGGAAGCGATTTCGTAAAACTCAATCCTCCGACATTTGAAGATGCGGTCGACCCTACTGCAGCGCGGACTGGTTCCGAACACTGGAAAGTATGTTCCAGTATAGTAGGATTCCGGAAGATGAGAATTTTATGTGCTGCCTTCCTGCTGAGAGGAAGTGCGGGCCATTGGTGGGATACTATTCTCGCCTTCGAAGATCCTATTACGATGACATGGGACCGATTCAAGGAACTCTTCAGGAGTAAATATTTCACCGCCCCGGTACGAGCCCAAAGGATGAATGAATTCATCAACCTACGACAGGGCCCGATGACCGTGGCAGAATATATCAGAAAGTTTGAGCAACTATCTCGATTTGCAGCTCACATGGTGAGCACAGATGCATTGAAAGTGGAACGTTTCCTGGAAGGCCTGAAACCTGAGCTATACAGAGATGTGAATATGGCCGGATCCCAGGAGCTACCTATGCTCAGGTGGCTGAACGCGCGTTGATGGCGGAGCAAGCCGAACTCCGAATTATGCGCGCGCATGAAGCAAAGAGGAAGTTTATTCAAGGGCCGAAATGGAATGGAGGCAACCCAAAGAAGCCCTTTAACCTAGGAATGTCAGACCTAACTTCCCGAATCGACTCGGACCTCCACAAACCATTCAATCATAATCAACCATTCAGTCCTAATCAGGGAAGACCACCAATGAGCATACCCCCATGTCCCCGGTGCACACGACGACATCTAGGTGTGTGCTATTCTCAGAACGCAACTTGTTATAAATGTGGCAAGACAGGCCACTTTTCCAAGGCATGCCCGGAAGTGGGCATCTGGAAGTCAAGCCCCTGCTCAAACTAGGCCACCTACGGTACCAGCTAGGGTTACACGCTGACATCTGAAGAGGCGGAGAACAATCCGTCTGTAGTGGCAGGTACTCTCCTTATCCATTCAACCCCGACATGCATATTAGTTGATTCAGGAGCCACGCATTTCATTTGCATCTACTAACTACGTGGCGAGACTCGGGATTACGCCTAACCTGTTAACTATGAATACAACGTTACCATTCCTCACGGAACCTCTACAAGAACCAACCAGATCTTACGAGATAGCCCTGTATAGTGAACAATAGGACTTTACCCGTTGACTTGATAGTCATTCCAATGAACGATATGAAGTAATCCTTGGAATGGACTGGCTATCGAAATACGGAGCAGTTATAGACTGTAACCGTAAACAAGAACCTTTAACCTAGAAGACAGCGAACCGTTCACGTTCACGGGAACTAAAAAGAGTAATAAGATTCCCAAGATTTCAGCAATGAAGGCCCATCGTTTGCTCAAGACAGGATGCGAAGCTTTTTTGATATTCGCGATATCATCCGAGGAACGTGCATCTTCCGAAGTTGGAAGAAGTTCCAGTAGTACAAGACTATACCGATGTGTTCCTGAAGATTTACCCGGACTTCCGCCGGATCGTGAATTCAGTTCACGATTGACCTAATGCCAGGAGCTGCACCGATTTCTAAGGCACCGTACCGACTCGCTCCAGCAGAGTTGAAGGAATTGAGGGAGCAACTGGATGAACTGTTGCAAAAAGGGTCATTCAGCCGAGTTTCTCACCCTGGGGAGCACCAGTCTTATTCGTTAAGAAGAAAGATGGATCGATGCGACTCTGCATCGATTATCGGGAGCTGAACAAGATTACGATCAAGAATAAATAACCCCCTCCTCGAATTGACGACTTGTTTCGACCAATTACAAGGCGCAACGTCTTTTCGAAGATCGACTTAAGGTCAGGATATCACCAATTAAAGATTCGAGAAGAGGATGTTCCGAAGACTGCTTTTAGTACCCGTTATGGGCACTACGAATTCCTAGTCATGCCTTTTGGGTTGACTAATGCGCCAGCAGCATTCATGGACCTGATGAACGAGTATTCAAGTCATTCTAGATAAGTGTGTTATCGTATTCATTGACGACATCTTATCTATTCGAAGACCAGGAGGAGCATGAACAACACCTGAGGACGGTATTAGAATATTACGAGAAAAGCAGTTGTACGCAAAATTCAAGAAATGCGAATTCTGGCTTAATCAAGTCGCATTTCTTGGACACGTTATCTCAGGAGCTGGAATTTCTGTTGATCCCAGCAAGATTGAGGCTATTAACAATTTGCCTCAACCGACGAATGTGACAGAAATACGAAGTTTTCTAGGACTAGCTGGGTATTATAGGAAGTTCATCAAAGATTTCTCCAAAATCGCATCAACCCTGACGAAGCTAACGAAGAAAAATACTCCATTTCAATGGGACAACGCTTGTGAGCAAAGTTTCCAGGAACTTAAGCGACGACTCACTACGGCTCCAGTGCTAACTATTCCTACAGGCACTGGAGGATTTTCTGTTTACAGCGATGCGTCTAAAAATGGCCTAGGGTGTGTCCTAATGCAGAATGGAAATGTCGTAGCGTATGCCTCACGACAACTCAAGGACTATGAGAAGAACTACCCAACACACGACCTAGAGCTTGCCGCTGTAGTATTCGCTCTCAAGATCTGGAGGAGGCACTACTTATACGGCGAGCGATGCGAAATTTCACAGACCACAAGAGTCTGAAATACTTTTTCACCCAGAAGGAGTTGAACATGCGACAACGGCGATGGCTTGAATTGGTTAAGGATTACGACTGTGTAATCAGTATCACCCAGGAAAGGCGAACGTGGTAGCTGATGCACTAAGCCGCAAGACGTGAATACGGAGTTACAGAAACTCGAAGTAGAAGTGATACAATGGGCGAAATCGAAGCGAGATTAGCGGCGTTAACACTTCGACCTACACTGATGGAACAAATTACGAAAGCCCAGGAGAATGATGAATTATACTTGAAAATCAAGAAACTTCCACGGAGCAAAGATCTTCAGACTTCACCCTACGAGACGACGGAGCTTATATTACAAAAGACGTTTATATGTTCCTAGCGACCCCGACTTCGCAAGACTGTCATGATGGAAGCTCATACCACTGTCTATTCTATTCACCCAGGAGCAACGAAGATGTACAGAGATCTACGAGCCAACTACTGGTGGCCAGGAATGAAAAGAGAAATCGCAACTTTTGTGAGCCAATGCTTAACGTGTCAGCAAATCAAGGCAGAGCATCAACGACCGGCAGGAACCTTGCAGTCCCTGCCATACCTGAATGGAGTGGGACCACATTACCATGACTTCGTGTTGGCTTGCCTAAGACTGTAAAAGGCCACGACGCTATATGGGTCATCATTGATCGATTGACTAAGTCCGCTCACTTCCTGCCTATCAGTTCAACATTCTCAATGGAACGATACGCGGAACTATACATTCAAGAAATAGTACGGCTGCACGGAGTTCCAATTTCGATCGTTTCCGATCGTGTGACTCGAGATTCTTATCCAAGTTCTGGATGAGTTTGCAAAAGGCATGGGAACCAAGCTATCATTCATACTGCCTACCTCCTCAGACAGACGGGCAGTCTGAACGAACAATCCAGACGTTGGAAGATATGCTAAGAGCCTGTGTGCTCGATTTTAAAGGGAATTGGAGCAGATATCTTCCGTTGATCGAATTCTCATATAATAACAGCTCCATGCGACAATCGGAATGGCTCCATACGAAGCGTTATATGGACGCAAATGTAGATCTCCAATCCATTGGGATGAAGTTGAGAGCGAGCAATATTAGGCCCTGATCTAGTACAGGAAATGACAGAAGCCATTGCCCAAATACGAGAAAGAATGAAAACGGCCCAGAGTAGGCATAAAGCTACGCGGACAAAAAGAGTAGACGTTGGAAATCCAAGTAGTGACTTTGTGTTCTTGAAGGTGTCCCCGATGAAAGGTGTTAAACGATTTGGGAAAAGGGCAAGTTAAGTCCAAGGTACATAGGACCGTTTCGAGTCCTCAAGAAAGTTGGTGAAGTAGCATATCAACTCGAACTACCAGCTTCATTAGCTCAAGTGCAACGATGTTCTTTCATGTATCGACGTTACGAAAATACGTCGCAGACCAAGCCATGTGCTGACACCGATAATCTTCATCACAGCTTAAGCCGATTTGAGCTACGAGGAAAAGCCAGTGGAAATCCTTATGCATGACACGAAACGATTACGGAATAAAGAAATTCCATTGGTCAAGGTTTTATGGCAAAATCAGTCCACGGAAGAAGCTACGTGGGAACGAGAGGGATGATATGAGAAACCACTACCCTGAGCTATTTCTCCCTGCCTGATTTCGGGGCGAAATCCCTTTTAAGGGGGGGAGGATGTAATCCCGAGTCCCGTAAGTAAGTCGGCCAATATATGCATACATATTATATGTTTTACATCTACATGAGTTATATGTTGTGACTTTTATGTGCTTAACTGTTTCATGCTATACGTTTAACATGACATGTACGAATGGGAAGGTAGTGTTGGGACTTAGAAAATAGCTAGTAAAAGAAATAAAGTATAAGATTTTAATTTCCAAATATTAATGAAAATATAATTAGAATTCAATTTGGGCCTATTAATTCATAGTTTAAAGCCCAACTATTTAAGATAATATTAATGACTTAGAAGAGAAGTAAAGTCACGTACTTTATGTCCTTATCAACATGTTTAATACTTATCAAACCCTAGACACTATAAGGTAAGCAAATGAGAAAGCCCTAAGCAAGAATAATACTTCAGACGAAAATTTAGAAGAAAAGAGAACTCACATAAGCTACGATCGAATCAGAGTTTTGGAAAGTATGAGTTTCTATCACAATTTGTATATCTAAATTCATGATGTAGTGTAGCACTGATATTATGTTTACGAAATATGAGCAACCCTTTTGATAATAATTGTATATATATATGTTATCATAATCATGAGATATCAACTTTAGGGTTTCGATGATAGTTAGATGATTTTATAAAATATTTCGAATGATGATAAGATTTTCCAGCTTGTGAAACTCAAGGCTATGTTAGTTCAATAGAATAAATTCGATATCTTTGATAAGGATATAGAAAGTCGAAATCTAGTTCTAAGGTTTTGTTAAAATGTCGAATTGTGTTCTCTTTTAAATCTCGAAATAATGTGTTGTAAAGCTCGACATTCACGTATGATGTACCTTGAAATTGTATAATGTTAAAACTCAAGAGGCAATCGTGAGATGTCGAGATTAATTTAGTACATATTATATCGAGATTTACCTCATGAGCTTTACCACATCGAAATCCATTAAGCATAGTATAATATCGACATTTTGTTATAACTTTAGCATGTAACCCAACATACATCTCAAGTTCTTTCTTGATATGAGACATATCGAAGTCTTTGAATAATATCGAGATGTTATAGTGATAAGTCGACATTCATTTCAGGTATTGTATTGTCTAGTATCGACATCTTATATATATATACACACATATCGAAATTTATGTTACAATTCAT